>CAUYQU010066938.1:0-51121 GCA_963574635.1 Cheracebus regulus | reverse complement strand
CAAATAAGAGTAGAGAAGTGATCTAACTTCTTTAACATTTTAAAAGATCAGCCAGGCATGGTGGCTCATGCCTGTAATCCCAGCACTTTGGGAGGCCGAGGTGGGTGGATCACCTGAAGTCAGGAGTTCGAGACCAGCCTGACCAACAGGGCAAAACCCCGTCTCTACTAAAAATACAAAAATTAGTTGGATGTGGTGGTACGTGCCTGTAATCCCAGCTACTTGGGTGCCTGAGGCAGGAGAAATGCTTGAACCTAGGAGGCAGAGATTGCAGTGAGCTAAGATCGCTCCATTGCACTCCAGCCTGGGTGACACAGCAAGACTCTGTCTCAAAAAAAAAAAGTTTTCTTAAAAAGATCATCCTGGCTGTTATGGGTAGAATGGATTTTAGGGAACAAGCAGGGGACAACTGGGAGGCTCCAACAGCCCTGTGGATATGACAAATGATGGCTCAAACTAACATGTCAGTGACAGAGATGGAGAAGAAGGGGTTTCGGACATCCTGAATTGAGTTTGCAGGACTTGGTGATGAATCTCAGGTGGCTAAGAAGAGAAGGGAAACTCCAGGAGGCCTTCTAGTCTTGAGAAACGGAGTGTGTGCTGGTGTCAGTTACCAAGGCAGGAAAGGTTGAGGTGGAGACAGAAATGGAAAGTTCTGTCTTATCTATGTTATCTGGAAATACTGGTAGACATCCAAATGGAGATGACAAGTAGGTGTGAGCCTGTAGCTCAGTGGAAAGGTCAGAGTCGAAGATGCATGTGCAGGTGGATGATTTTCAAAGCCTCCATGAGCTGCTCATCTAGGTCAAAAGGGTCTAGAAAATAGTAGAAGGCCCGTAACCAAGCTGGACACACACAAGGACATATAAAGGTTGATGGAAACCAACAGAGGAGCCTGAGATGGGCAGAGAGAGAGAATAAAAGTAAGGAGGTTGTTTTCTCTGAAACCAGGAGATCATTTCAATGAAGAGACACAGCCAATGAACCAAATGCTGCTGACATATCCAGCACATTGACACAGAAGTGACCACTGGCTTCAACAACACCAACGCTGTTGGAGACCTTGACCAGAGCAGAATTTTTCTTTCCTTCCGCTTCCCCTTCCGCTTCCCCTCCCTCTACCCCTTCCCCTTCCGCTTCCCCTCCCTCTACCCCTTCCCCTTCCGCTTCCCCTCCCCCCTCCGCCTCCCCTTCCCCTTCTGCTTCCGCTTCCCCTTCTGCTTCCGCTTCCCCTCCCCCTTCCGCTTCCCCTTCCCCTTCTGCTTCCGCTTCCCCTTCCCCTCCCTCTACCCCTTCCCCTTCTGCTTCCTCTCCCCTTCCGCTTCCCCTCCCCCTTCCCCTTCCGCTTCTGCTTCCCCTCCCTCTACCCCTTCCCCTTCCTCTTCCCCTTTACCTTCCCTATCCTTTTCCTTCCCTTCCCTTTCCTTTCTTCCTTCCTTCCTTTCTCTTTTCTCCTGTGTCTGTTTCTGTCTGTCTGTCTGTCTCTCTCTCTCTCTCTCTCTGTCGCTCTCTCTTTTTCTCTGAAAGGATCTTGTGCTGTCACCCAGGCTGGAATATGCTGGCACAACCATAGCTCACTGCAGGCTCAAACTCCTGGGCTTAAGTGCTCCTCTTGCCTCAGCCTCCCAAGTAGCTGGGACTACAGGTGTGTGCCACCATAGCCTGGCTAATTTTCTTAAATATTTCGTAGAGTTTGGGTCTTGGAATGTTGCCCAGGCTGGTCTTGAACTCCTGGGCTCAAGCAACCCTCCTGCTTCAACTTCCCAAAGCACTGGGGACCTGGGCAGTTTTAGTGGAGTGGAAGCAAGGGGAGCGCAGTGGGGTGAGCATGGAGAGTGGGAGTGAGTTTGTGAGCATGGCGAGTGTGGAGTATGTGGGAAGTCCTTGCACTGTGGAGTGCAGAGAATGGAACAGCAGCTGCTGAGGCAAAGGGGCCTCAGAGGGAAGATTTCCGGTGTGTGTGTATGTTGTGTGTGTGTGTTTTGAGATGGAGTTTCACTCTTGTCACCCAGACTGGAGTGCAATGGCACAATTTCGGCTCACTGCAACCTTTGCCTCCCAGGTTTAAGCAATTTTCCTGCCTCTGCTTCCCAAGTAGCTGGGATTACAGGCACCTGCCACCACGCCTGGCTAATTTTGTATTTCACCATGTTGGTCAAGCCGGTCTCAAACTCCTGACCTCAAGTGACCTGCCCACCTTGGCCTCCCAAAGTGCTGGGATTACAAGCATGAGCCACTGCCCCTGGCCTCCGTTTTGTTTTGTTTTGATTTTTGTTTTCGGGAGATGGGTGCTTCTAGAGCATGGGTTCATGCGGACGGGAAAGGCCCTGGAGAGACAGGGAAATAGTATAAGAAGATAATGAGGTAATTTCAAGGGAACAACCTTTCCAAGGCAAAGGGATCCAGAGCACAAAGACAGTACAGGAGGGAGAAGAAGGCAGAGAGAAAATGTCCGAGACATGAGGGAGTGTGCCATGAAGTGAGGAAGTCGGCATGGTGTGTTTCTCTCCGCACATGGGTGTGGGCACAGAGGAGGCGGACAGTTCAGATGAGTCTGTCCTGTGGAAATGGGGGACTCAGGCCTTGGGCCAGCGTGTCCCTGTTTCTGGGCCGGGAGCGTCAACCCATCTGCCGGTCTCTGCTGATCTCGGACTCACCCACAGAGACATCTGTGCCACCCCTGCTGGCCCCTGGTGTGTTCAGTGCTCAAGAAACCCTTTCAGTGGCCAAGGAGCTACCTGGGATGGGATACCTGAGCATGGGATAATTGTGTGGGAGGCTCGGTTCTCGCTGGCTCAGCTGTCTTCACCTCTCTCCCACCCCAGCATGATGTAGAGGAACCACATGGTGGACCCGGGAACAAAGATAACACAGCGTGGGGCTGGGCCTGGCCCTCAATGTGCTTGGAAGACAAACAGGCTGTCCCAGGACCCAGCGCAGGCACAAAGAGCTGCTCAGACGGAGTTTTATTGGGGTGCATGTGTGTCTCCCTCCCACATCATCTGGCACTCACTTGCCTCCAGAGAAAGGGTTTCTTCAGCTCTCAGGTTAGTCATCCATCCCTGCATGAACAACAGTATCCTCACCCATCCCAGGGCAAAGCCAGCACAGTGCCTGGCACAGAAATCTGCTCTATGCCTTCCTATTGAATCAACAGATGAGCGCACACCTTGAACAGCACCCAGCCAAAGGCAAAAACTCGCGCTTCCTCTGCAGCTTGGCGGTGACTCTCAGAGACCTGAGCAGCTCCTGTGGCCAGGTTCTTGCTCCCACCACGGTGGCAAGGTTCTGGACCTTGGGCTGAGCTCCTTGCCCCCAGTGGAAAGCCCACCTTGGGGACTGCTGGGCCAGGAGGTCAGCTCATTAGCGGCCATGCTGAGCACGGACAGCTGTTTCCAGCAGGGCTCCCGGTTCTGGGATTGGGCTGAAGGGGTGTGGCCTTGGTCCAGGCCCGAGGAGAGATGAGCCACTGGCCCTCTTCTCACTCCTCCAGCTGCTCCTGATGTCCACCTCCAGGCTCATCCTCAGCGCCTGATCAGCTGGACCAGGAAGGGAAACCCCAGTGGTATTTCTAGAAGCCATCTGAGAAGCCAGCCTTGGGAGCACTTGCCGGTCCGACTGAAGTTGTTCTCCACCTGGTCATGAGCAGGGAGGAAGGCCAAGGCCAAGTGACACAGGGCCCAGAAGCGACATCAATGAGGGGATCCCCCGCTGGCCCCAGCCCTGCTGGGCAGGAGAAGGCAGCCGTTGTGCACTGCAGAGCAAGTGAGGCTGCGGTGCCAGGAAATGAGAGGGCATGTGACCTGGCTGGGCTGGAGACCGTGAGGGTGACCCCACCCCAAAAGTCAGGGCTAGGAGAGGAGCACGACCCTGCCCTAGAGCAAGGGTCCAAGGAAGGCCTGCCTGTGGGGATGCCTTGGGGAAAAGCCAGGACAAGTAGGGACACCCGGGGGCTGAGCCAGACTCCCACCTCATTTTAACTTTATCCCCTGTCTAAAGACGCCATCTCCAAATACAATTCTGAGGTCCGAGGAGGTTAGGGCTACAACATACAATTTTGAGGGGACACAATTCAGTAAATAATAGTGGCTATGGAAACATTATGTTGATAGTGATTGTGTGTGTTCTAGAACAGTTGACTGCTGGGCCCAAATAATATACCAACAATAGGGTGAGAGCTCCTCCCGTGTGTGTCTGTGTGTATGTGCGTGTGTGCACATGTGTCTCTGCAGGTAGGTATATGTGCATGAATGTGTGTGTATTTGTGCATGCATGCGTATGTGTATATAAATGTATGTGTGCATATGTGCGTGCATGCATGTGTGTATGTGTATGTGTATGCATGTGTATATAAGTGTATATGTGATATGTGAGTGCATGCATGTCTGTATGTGTATATAAATGTGCATGCCTGTGTGTATGTATGTCTGTGCATGTGTGTATACGTGTATCTGTGTGTGCATGCATGGGTATGCATATGTATTTTGTGTGTGTATATGTGTATGCATGGGTATGCATTTGTATTTGTGTGTGTGTGTGTGTGTGCATGCATGGGTATGCATATGTATTATGTGTGTGTGTGTGCATGCACAGATATGCGTATGTATTGTATATGTGTGCATGCATGGGTATGCATATGTATTATGTGTGTGTGTGCATGCATGGGTATGCATATGTATTATGTGTGTGTGTGCATGCATAGGTATGTGTATGTATTGTGTGTGTGTGTGTGTGCATGCATGGGTATGTGTATGTATTTTTTTTGTGTGTGTGCATGCATGGGTATGCGTATGTATTTTGTGTATGTGTGTGTGTGTGTGTGTGTGTGCATGAACACACAGGTGTACACAGCAGCCTGCTGTTCACCACTAGGTCTACTTCCCTTGGCCTAGCTGATTTCTCCTGAGCCTGGGAGAGGATGGGCATCATGAGTGCATTTTATGGATGGGCTGGAGGAACTTGCCCAGGTCACACAGCAGGCAAAGGGTAGCCCTGGAACCACCACCTGGCTGCCTCGGTGTCCTGGACACTCCCCGCCCACTGCCACATGCTTTCTAACAAGGTCACTCTGCGAGGACCTCACACCGCCAGCTGAAGAGCCCCCAGCAGTCACCCAGCCTTCTCTGCCTCTGTGGTACAGGAGGAAACTGAGGTGACAGCCTGCTCCTTGGAGGGGAAGTGCGTCATGAGGCACTTAGGCGTGCAGCTTAATGCTCTTCTTATCTGCCTGTGGCTTATCTCTCAGACTCTTGATGATCAGGTTCTGTGCTGGCTCATTGCAGGTCCCTTAGGAAGGGCACACCCAGCCTTGGCTCCTCCCTGACAGCCTCAGCCCTCCTTTTGGGGGCCTTTGCCTTTCCCATGCCTGCGAAAGCTGTGGCCGTTCCCACTTCTCACCCTGGTCCCTCTGCTTGTGTGCAGAGGAGCTGAGCTCCCCAGAAGCCTCCTGTGAAGGGATGAGAATGTGGCAGGCAGGGTGGGTGCAGAGGGCAGCCAGGAGGCCAGAGCCCAGTTTCCAGGATACCCGAGATTCTCGTGGGGGCCGTAGAAGCAACGCTGTACACTGGCCCTGCCGGGTCCCCCCTAGCAGGATGGCCTTGACCAGTGGCCCTTGCCCCCACCAATTGAGGCATTGCCTGAATTTCCAGTTGGAAGGCTTCATCCAGATGCTTCTGAGGTGCTGAAATCTCGAGTCCCGGCTCCATGGCAATGGCAGGATGGGAGGCCTGAGGGCAAGTCCTTCCTTATTCTAGCCACTCCAAGTGAGAGATCCCTGGGGCAGGGCTGTGATCTGGAGGTTTCACCTTAGGCTGTTGGGTTCTTCCAGCGAAGCAATTGCTTAACTGTTGTAAAGCAGGGGCCCTAGATCTTCCAGCGAAGCAATTGCTTAACTGTCGTAAAGCAGGGGCCCTAGAGTATCACCATCTGCCAGTATCAGTTTAATCATGACACTGTGACCTCTCCTCCCTGACCATAGTGCCCTGTGAGTGGACTGATGACCGTATTGTCACTGACCCGGTGACAGCCAGGTAGCTTGGGCTATCTGGGGTCTCTTCTAAGTAGCCCCAACATTCAGACCTACCCTAGTCCAGCCTCCAGCAGAGGCCAGAAAATGACCAAAAGCCATATCCTGCCAGACAAGGCCCCTCCCTCCAGCCCTCTCCCTCACTGCGCAGACCGTGGGCCCACAGCTCGCTTGCTCATGTCAGTTCTAGGCTGTGTTCAATTGCCGCCAGACCATGGGCCCACTGTGCACCCAGAAGCTGGTAGACACTTGGACATGCTTGTATTTGTGAATGAATAGCCAGGCGGCCCCTGGTTAGTTCGTATCTCTTTGGCCCGTCCCCACTCCCAGCTGGGGTTATGGTCTGAAGGTCTTGAGAGCAAGCTCCTCAGTGTGGGTGGTGGGGAACACCAGGAGCCCACAGGGGGTTGCCTGCTTAGAAAGGGAATGCAGGTCTGTCTCTCCCTGGCCATTGCTGTGGCCGAGGCTTCCCCGGAGAGAAAGAGGCATTGACTGTGTGAGCTCTCCCAGCAGGTAACTGAACCTGACTGATTCCCCTAGACCAGACCCTGAGGCGCTGTGGGCTGGGCTGTGAAAGGTGCTGGTGGGGCCTGGCCAGCCTCCAGGAGTAGCATGGGAACATGGCCTTTAGCCCTGCCAGTCTGCACTGGGGAGCTGGGGCGGATGGGGCTGCTGAGGACCAGACACCAGGGCAGCCTCTGATGGACACTCCTGGACGAACCTCAGCGGCCCCACCGTGGCCACTGTCCTGTGTTCTCCCTCACTACGTGGGTTTCCAGACTTCTGTCTTTTGATGGCTGAGGGGACTCTCGTGAAGCTCTTATTCCCATAAGCAGACATGCGGGGCTCCCCACCCGGGAGCTTCCTCCGCTCCTCAGAACAACCTTGCCCCTCCGGACAAGGAGGATGGTGAGCGGAGGAAGCCCCTCGGAGGAGGGTGTCAGAACCTGCACCCAACCATCCCATCCGTTCTTTCCACCACACCTTTGGGAGAAGGTGGTTTCCATGTGTTGACCCATCAGTGACTCTGAGTGTGGGAAAGCAAGGGTCACGGGGGTGGGGGCTTCTGCCTGGGGGGCCAGTGAAGCTGCGGCTCTGAGAATGAGCCTGCTGTGCCGGAAAGGCTCAGTCTGGCCTGGCTGATCTGGAGCCTGAGGCTGCAGGAAACCTGCCTTTCCTGCCTGGCACTCCCGCCCCATCAGGGCCCTGGGAGAGGGCCGGGCACGCTCACCAGTTCTCACACAAAGGTCTCTTGGGTTGGGTTCCAGAAAAACAAGACCTGGCTCCAGCCAGCCCACTCACTCTTCCTCTCTGCTTGGTGCAATGGAACATGGTAGACAGTCCTGGGTTCAGT
Source organism: Cheracebus regulus (assembly GCA_963574635.1). Taxonomy (NCBI): domain Eukaryota; kingdom Metazoa; phylum Chordata; class Mammalia; order Primates; family Pitheciidae; genus Cheracebus; species Cheracebus regulus. The sequence continues at coordinate 43,742 of CAUYQU010066938.1, read as the reverse complement.
GAGGCCTGGGGCCAAGCCGGGTGTCCTCTCCAGCCTCGTGTCCTGGTCTGGAAAACTCTGTAAAGCGGGATCACAGTACCTGCTGTGGTGGATTTGTCGTGAGAGTTACCTGAGGAGATGGAGGCAAAAACCCTCTGCCTCTTGGGGCCATTCCCACTGGTAGTTCCCGATCCCGCTCTGGTTCCCAGAGTCCCGAGCCCTGGGGCTGTCTGTGCCCCTGGCCCAACCCTGCCGGACACAGGCCATGCCCAAGGGTGAGCTTGGACTTCCCAGCTCCTTCTCTTGTCCCCCTGCGCCCACAGCCAGCTGCTCCGGTGCTCTCCTTGGAGGCTGCCAGGCTAAGTCCCACCTCTGAGCTCTGGGCCGCTGGAATAGGGCTGCCATCCCTCCCTCCCTTCCCCTGGACCTTCCAGGCCCCTTCCAGGCAGATAAAGGTCGCTTCCCCACTGAGCCTCATCAGAGCACGCCTAGCCCCCTGGCGGTCATTGTCTACTGGCTGTGGAGTGTTGGTCCTGTCTGCCAGCCACCTGGGGCCCTATTAGCTAACCCCATCCACGCCTCACTGGGAAATCCATGACCTTGCCGGGTCCTCACAGAGCAGCTTCTGTACACCCTGACTCGGGCCAATCCCATCCATTCTTTCCACCACATCTTTGAGGGAAGGTGGTTTCTATGTGTTGACCCACCAGTGACTCTGAGTGTGGGAAAGCAAGGGTCACGGGGGTGGGTGCTCCTGCCTAGGAGGCCAGTGAAGCTGCTGCTCTGAGAACAAGAATTCGACACCCTTATGGGGTCCTGCCCTTCAAGGGAGTCAGGACAGTGGCACCAGTGTCATTGTGCCTTCTGGGCACTTAGTGTTTCATACCCAAGATCCCCAGTCTTCACAACAACCACAACAGGGTGACTATATGCCACCTTGACAGATGGGTATTATCCCCACTCACAGAGGAGGAAACTGAGGCTCAGAGAGGTTAAGTGACTTTCCTGAGGTCACACAGCTAGTAAGTGGTAGATCAGGGACTTGACCTTAAAGTCCATGCAATTTTTGCTGTATGAAGAAAGGTACTTCTGGTGGGTACTGGGAGAGGATGAAGAGATGTCTCAGATCTCTTGGGCAGTACAGGGCAGCAGCACACCCCTAGGCTGCTGCACCCCTAGCCTGGTGGAGTCATCTTTGGAAATCCCATTTAATCTTTGGCCCCTTAATGTATGAGGCGGGACTCCTGTCCGCTGTAGATGGCCATCAGGGAAACACTCAGCTTCAGCCGGGCCTCCATGGTGAAGACCCTCTTCCCAGCCAGCCAAAGCCTGTCTGCCCGCCGCTCTCCCTGTCCTCCCCCTCGCCCCAGCCCCATGGTTCTGGTTCTGTCCCATGAAAGGAAACGGGGGATGAAATGGGAGGCTCCCGGGTTAGGTGACTTCATGGACTCAGGGGCTGTCTGCCATGCCCACAATACATCAGAAACACTTCATAGCTTCTAGTCTGGAATGTGCAAAGGACAGATTTGGATCCATATGGTGGCGGCAACATTTACTGGCATGACACAATGGAACATTTATTTAAGTTCTCTGAGCCTCGGTTTTCTCAGCTGTGGAATGGGTTCTTATAAGGATTAAATACTGAGAATACCAGCTGGGTGTGGTGGCTCATACTGGTATTCCCAGCACTTTGGGAGGCTGAGGCAGGTGGATCACTTGAGGTCAGGAATTCGAGACCAGCCTAGCTGACATGGTGAAATCCCGTCTCTACTAAAAATATAAAAATTAGCCAGGCGTGGTGGCACCTGCCTGTGATTTCAGCTATTCGGGAAGCTGAGACAGGAGAATCACATGAACCCAGGAGGCAAGGTTGCAGTTAGCCGAAATCATGCCATTTTACCCCAACCTGGGGGACAGGAGTGAAACTCTGTCTCAAAAAATCCCCAAAAAACTGAGAATAAAGCTTTTGGTATTCTATGTGGCATATAGTAAATCCTCCATAAATGGTGACAGTTGTCAGTGTTTCTGTACGTCTGGATGTTCTGGGTAGAGTCGCCTGCCCAGGAGTTGGGGAAATGTCTGGACTTCATTACTGCTCTGTACTGGGAGTTCACAGGGATGATTCACTTGGTAGAGAAACATTCTGTGGATCAGGAGGGCCCACAGTGGGATGAGCTTCTGCAGGGTTAGGAGAGGCACCCAGAGGAAGTGAACTCACATCGAGGGCAGCCACAGCAGTCCCTGACTCAAGGGCCTGAGCCCTGCCCACTCCTTGAGTCCTCTGCTCACTTGCAGCCTCACCCCACAGCCCCAGTGAGCAGAAAGTGCACCGGAGAGTGTGAGCGTCACGGATGTGATGAAGGAGGGCTCTGCGCTGTGGCTTTTGTGAAAGGCCAGCTCTGTCCCTGACTGCATGGGCAAGGAGGGCCCAGAGTGGCACCAGTTTGGCCTGCACAGGAGGGTCCTGGATACAGGATGGAGGAGGCTGTGCTTTCTGCAGTAGGACAAGAGCTGGAGGTGACAGAAGCCAGAAGCAGCCAGCAGCTGGCTGGCTCGGGGAGCCAGGGAGAGATGGATGGGACCAGCTGCACAGGAGGGCTACCCACCATCTCAGGGCCTGTGCTGCATATCTTAGCAGGGCCTCCTAGGCTGAGCCAGCACTGTACTGAGTCTAGCACAGAGCATCAGCCTGCCTTGAGGCTGGGCCCAGGCCCCCTGGGAGCCAGGCCCTAGCACACTTGTGCTGTCTGGCAGGAAAACTCTCAACTGGTTTAACTGGATTTCCAGAGCTCAGGCTTGGGACCGAGAGCTCAGGCTTGGGACCGGGACCTCAGGGAGAGAGGCCGAGGGAAGAAGCATGACCTTTCCTGGGGCTTCGGCTGACTCAGGAGCTTCAAGAGCAAAATTGCCTCCAGCTTTTGTTTGCATAAAAGAAGCTGGTGAGAGAAGGAAGTAAGATCTGTCTGTTTGGGAACAAGGCCAAAGACCTGTAAGATTTCCAGTGAATGGGACCGTTTCTCAGGTGACCAGGCATTCCCACTACATGCCCTGGCGGCTTTGCTGGTCACAGCATGGTGGCAAATTACATGTTATTAGAACAGTCCGGATGATGAAGTCACTGCAGACCTAATCCCATTTATTTCAATGACAGCTTTGGCAGAGCAGTAAATCTTGCTGCTAACCGTTGTCTCTTGCGGCCGGTTCCCTGAAGGAACTACCATCGGACGTGACTACAGGGAGGGGTCCTTGCTAGAGCCTTAATTTGTCACCTTTTCCCTCCAAATGGCAAGTTCTCCCAGGAAAGCCTGCCCATGTGGCAGATTGTACTTTCAAAGTATATCACATCTAACATGCTCTTCCTGACACTCCTCCCATTGAGTCCAGGAGAGGTCTATGTCACTTCTCTTTGTACCTTAGTGGAAGAAACTTTATGACTACTTTGATGTGTAGAAGTCATTGCAAAAGTGACATTAGGTGACTTCCACAGCTAGGTCAGAAAAATGCCATGCACTTCTACCCTATGATCTTGTAACCTGTGCTCTTAGAATCCAGCCACCATGCTGTGAGGAAGCCCAAGCTACACCGAGAGGCCACAGGCAGTTGTTCTAGGGGAATCCGCACCAGCCACCAGACATGTAAATGAGGAGACTGTCCATATGTCTCCAACCCCAGAATGCAACTGCATGAAAGACCCTGTGTGAGAAGCACTCGGCTGAGGCCAGCCAGACCCCAGAGCTGTGAGAAGTAATAAAATGATTATAGCTGTTTTAAGCCACTGAGATTTGGGATGATTGTTTAGGTAGCAACAGATCACCAGAATACCCATGAACAGTGATAATGACAACCCTTGCCTCTCTGGCACCTCTTATTGAAAAATGGAAGTCCAATTCTTCCTTCCAAACTTGCCTTCTCAAGTTCTGAAACTTCCTACTATTGGGTGATTCAATCTTTCAAAGCGAGATTTAAAAGTGGGACTTCTAGTCGTCAGAAGCTGTCAGAACGCTCTCCTACTCACTTTCCCAAGTAAGTGAATCTCTTTAACATTTCTACTAAGAAAGACAGTTATGATGTAGTGGAAAGCTTATGACTCCAATGCCAGGTAGACCCAGGTACGATTCCCAATTCTGCCAGTTCCTGGAGCTCTTTCCTGGGATCAGTCACTTTGCTTCTCTGTGCTTCGAGACTCAGCTACGAAATGGGAAAACTCATGCTGATCTTTTAGGATTGCTGCGATAATTAGAGATTTTTACAAACAGTATTATTCTAAAAAAAAGAGAGATTTGAGACAGCTTATGATGATGATACATATAAACTGCTTTGTATTAGCAATAATAACTTATGTTTGTCAAATGCCTACTAAGTGCCAGGCACTGTTTTAAGCACTTTGCACATATTAACTTTTTTTGATGGTTATGACAATCTTGTGAATTAGATATTACTACTAGCTGCATTTTATAGATGGGGAAGCCAAGGCACAGACAGGTTAAGCAGCCTTCCCAAGGCTATACAGTAAGTAGCAGAGCTGGAATTTGAACCCCGGAAGTTTGGTCTTAGAGCCTGCTGTGGCATACTGCCTCTTGGTAAATGTTTAACTTTGGGTTCTGAGTGTGGTGTTGTAAGTGCTCAGCCATCTCCTTCTTGAAGAACCAATCTAGAGGGATCTGGTGCATGAACGAAAGTGCTATCAATGGTAAAATCCCTAGTGCTGGTGTGCGCTAATGGGGGAGATACGGCAGGGATGAAAGTCACACCTAGCAGCCCTAGGATGCTATGGGGGGTGACAGACCAGAGAGAAGGAGACATCTGAGGAAAAGGACATTTTGCAGCATCAGGACAGTGGCCGGCATCTGGAGCATTCAGTGGCCTGAGTTGCTCTGGAGAGAGGTAGCGTGGGACGTGCAGTTGGTTACAGAACCCTTGATACTGAGACTTGCCCTTTTACTTACCAGCCATGGGACCCTTGCTGAGTCACCTGCTCTCATCTCTGAAATTGCAGTAACTTGTGCAACCCCCCAGATGAGAACATGTAAACAAAGTGCTTGGAAAGCCAGAAATGGAAGCTCCTACTAAGTTTTGGGAAATTTCACTTAAAATGAATACAGCACTTCCTTATCTTCCTTTTTAAAAATTCCTTTTAGATAAGGTCTTGCTCTGTCATCCAAGCTAGAGTGCAGTGGCACAATCACCGCTCACTGCAGCCTTGACGTCCCAGGCTCAAGAGATCCTCCCGCCTCAGCCTCCCAAGTAGCTGGGACTACAGACATGTGCCACTACACTGGCTAATTTTCTTTAATTTTTTTTTGAGAGACGGGATCTTGCTATGCTGCCCAGGTCTCAAACTCCTGGGCTCAAGCAGTCCTCCGGCCTCAGCCTCTCAAAGTGCTGGGATTTTAGGCATGAGCCACTTATCTTCTTAAACAGAGAGTCTTGAACATCACTCAGCTTTTCTTCATGATTCAGTGTTCATCACTGTGAGCATCCATCCCCATACTGAGCTACAGAATGAGGAGGGGCTTAGAGGACACTCCCTCGTTGGGTGTGGCTCTGCCCTGCACTGGATGGCCCAGGCTGCTTGGCTCCTGGAGTCCTCAGGCTAGCCCTCTAAAGCTGGCCAGTCTCATCCCTTTCTGAGGCTATCATCTGTCACCTCTCAGTGCTGTCAGAACGTTGGTCTAAAGCAGTTTAATGAGACTTTGATATGTTCCTTCTCATCTTTTGTGCATTTACAAACCAGATGCCTGCATTTGTTAGAAGTGTTCATAAAAGCAGGGATTCCTGAGTACAGAGAATGGAGGGGTTCAGCTCAGGGGAAAGTACATGAGTTTTCATGTGTGGAGCTTGTGACATCCACCTTGGCTGCTCAGGACCCTTTTTGCTCCCTTCATGGGTTTCAACTGCTCCAGACAGGGAAGATGTCACTGTAGCTGGTGACCTGTCAGGGACTCTATTCAGTTCTTTTTTTTTTTTTTTTTTTTTTTTGATACAGAGTCTTTTTCTGTCGCCCAGGCTGGAGTGCAGTGGCATGATCTCAGCTCACTGCAACCTCCACCTCCTGGGTTCAAGCGATTCTGCTGCCTCAGCCTCCTGGGTAGCTGGGATTGCAGGCACATGCATCACACTCAGCTAATTTTTGTATTTTTAATAGAGACAAGGTTTTACCATGTTGGCCAGACTGGTCTTGAATTCCTGACCTCAGGTGATCCACCCGCCTTGGCCTCCCAAAGTGCTGGGATTACAGACAAGAACCACTGTGCTTGGCATAGTTCATTATTTTTACATTGATCTGTGTTTCTTCCTTCCTGATGTTTATTGTCACAGTAACTTCAGGGAAAACTCATTGTCCTTCCCAGGACACCACCACCTCTGTCCCTTCAGTCCCATGGCCTCCGTCCATGCCCTCTCCCCAGCTTCTGACACAGCCTCCTTAGATTACCCCTGGCCAGCATTTTCTCAGCACTTCCATGTGTTCCACATGAGGCCATGCACTCAGTGGGGACTGCTGTGTGGGGGCTCAGCCACAGCCCTGTCTTCCAGGAGCTCAGAGCCTGGCTGAGGAGGTAAAGTCAATGCCCAGGAACAGTTAGAGTACAAATAGGATGGTGAGAAGTTGAGGCTGGCCAAATCGATCCCAGTGTGATGTGTGAGTGCAGTGGCTGGTCAGGAGCAATAGCTATGGGCTTATCAGGAAAGCAGTTAAGAAGGACACTTGTGGTCGCACAGGCTGGCGGGACAGCTAATACTTAGCAATGCTCTAGCTCCAAAGAATGCTGGTGTGTATGCAACATGGGCAAAGCCAGCCCTGGATCCCCTGAGAGCAATGAGGAGAGGGCAGCTTATGGAGCATGGCTGGAGCCCCTTGGGACTGGCTGATGGAGAGCCCGTGGGCCTCCCTCCAGGGCGCTTGGTCTTGGGGATGTGTGGGGAGAAGAACACCAGGAAATAGACAGTGAGCAGAAGGCATCTGAGTGGAGGAGGGCAGGACGCTTGGGATGTATGAGTCCCGGCTGCGGAGGGTGCGGGTGGGGGCTGAGACAAGTCATGGAGAGGGTGTCTAAACCCCCCCCAGCATCCCTGGAGTCTGCCCGGGCTGAGCTCAGCCATAGCTACTCTGGCCAAGCTGCAGGCACTCAGGTTCTCCAAGGCTCTGGCTGCAAGTGATCCCTTACTCTGGCAAGTAGCAAAGCGAAATTGTAATGGGCCATTAGCAAGGTGAAATGTAAACAGAAAACAGGAAGCCTCTCATTCAATCACCTTGAAACTGGTTTCAAGCCATGTTAACTGAGAACACACATGCTCCCTTGCTGTTACACCTCACGCACACACATCACAACCAAAGGAAGTTCTTGTCCTTGCAAATTTGCAAGTGGCGGGGAGCATGCATGCTAAGGGAACGCCTGGGCATCCATTCCTTGAGCCACTCCCCCAGCAAAGCAAGCTGCTTTGAGCATAGAGGTAGATGTTCCAGGAAACAGGGCCCTGGAAGAGCTTCGGGAAGTTCTTTGTGCTTCTCCCAACTTTCTTGGAGCTCAGAGAATCAGCATATCATCCATACCCATCCCGCCCCGATATGCCTGGCTCCCAGTGCTCTGAAGACTGAGCAAAGGGGCAGCACGTTGCACTGCAAGGATAGGGTCCTGATAAGAATTCTGGCAAGGGCAGGGTCAGTGGAATCCTGGCTCTTGGTCCAGAGGCCCCGAGAGTGGAGCAGGGTAACTGCCTACCAACATTGCTTTGCACACACCCTTCACCTTCTATTCCATCCTCTCAGTAGATACACCTGGCATCTCCACTTTGTTCACGCAAAGCAAGCAGGGCCCGGAAGGGTGCAGCCACTGGTCACATAGCTGTTGGTGGTAGAACACAGACTCCTTACAGCTTTCAGGGTTCAACATGACATAGAGGGGCCACTGGGGTGGAGGTGTGGGGATGTCAATGGCAATTCTCACTCTTTCAAAATATGACTGGGCACAGTGGCTCATGCCTGTAATCCCAGCACTTTGGGAGGTTGAGGCGGGCAGATCACCTGAGGTCAGGAGTTCAAGACCAGCCTGGCCAACATGGTGAAACCCTACCTCTATTAAAAATACAAGAATTAGCTGGGTGTGGTGGCGCCCCTGTAATCCCAGATACTGGTGAGGCTGAGGTAGAAGAATCGCTTGAACTCGGGAGGTAGAGGTTGCAGTGAGCCAAGATTGTGCCACCACACTCCAGCCTGGGGGACAGAGCGGGACTCCATCTCAAACAAAACAAAACAAAACAAAAAGCAAACAAAACAAAACAGAGACCTCTGTGTTTCAGAATCCATCAACAAGATGAGGGCCTCTGACCATCCTGGATGTCCTTGGTTCTGCAGACTGCACTTCGCCAGCTATATCCCGGGGAATACCCCCAACTCAGAGGTTCTGTCTCCTCCTCACATCCTGCTTGCCCAAGCTGGTCCCTTCCCAGAGAGAGGCACCCAGTGCCCCCCAGGCTTGATTGCACTGAGAGGTGGGTGTCCCAGCATTGAGCTGTAGACAGCTTTCCCCAAGATGTTGGAACCAGGCGCCGTATCTTAACGAGAGGCTTACCCCTTGAATGCCTCTATTTTTCACTTGGCAGCATAATAGTATCTGCTGAAATTTCATAATCAGTAGCTTGTGCTTGTAACCTGACAGAACCTGACCTAAGAGATCCTTTAGTCCACCTAGTGGGTGACCTTGGCAACATCCCTAATACAACTTGCTCACTCTGCTTTAATTCAACCCAGTCACAGGATACCAGATGACAAAACTGCTCTATATTCTTTATTGATGTAATAAATGTCTGTACTATTGCTAATACTATGTACTATACTTGGATAAATTCCTCCGGGAAAGACTGAGACTCACATACACAAAATTTAAAAGGAAAACAAGCCACATGGTTACAAGTCTCACCTAATTCCCCGTGATCATTTCATTTATTCATTGGTTGCCTTTAAGTCTAGTTCATGACTCAAAACTACTACACAAACAGATTATTATTTTACTTGATATTTTCCTTTTAAATTTTTATTTGTTACTTGTTAAATTTTTCCAGAAATACAACTCCTAACAAATAATGCTGGCCTATACTTTGAGATGATAAGAAATGCCTACAGAACAGACAAAACTGAAATTAACAATAGATTCTAGGTAGACTTAGCCTGAGAGTCACTCCCTCAAGACCTTAATTGCTCCAGTGTGGCTAAAAGGGTTTTGACACTGACTTCTAGTTGCGAATCACGTCCCTCTAATGTGGAACCAGACCAACCAAACTGGGACAGGTCCCAGCACTGAGGGATGATTGAAATCTAACTACAGGAAAATTGACAGCAGTGCTTTTGGAGAAAGAGCTTGATCAAAAGCAAAAAATGTTGAAGTTGTCAGAATCGAGATGGAGTTACTTGTGTTAAAAGCTCTGAAAATAGATCTGGGGAAGCCTATGAAGGGAGGGTTCTTATGCACAAAAACATTATAACAAGAACTATCACAAAAGACTCACCAACTTCACAATCTTACATAAAAGCCAAAACAACCTTACAAAAAAAAAAATACTTCTGTATGAAAATCTAGCCAGCAACTGCCTGTCCAACCTCAGACTGGTACCATCCCCCGCATCTTTTTTTTTTTTTTTTTTTGAGACAAGGTCTTGCTCTCTTGCCCAGACTGGAGTGTAGTGGTGTAATCATAGCTCACTGCAACCTTGACCTCCTGGGCTCAAGCAGTCCTCCTGTCTTAGCCTCCTAAGTAGCTGGGACAATCACACCAGACTAATTTTTAAACGTTTGTGGAGATGAGGTCTCATTATGTTGCCCAGGCTGGTCTTGAACTCCTGGGCTCAAGCACTCCTCCCACCCTAGCCTCCCAAAGTGCTGGGATTATTGGTGTGAGCCACCACATTCAGCTCACCATCCTTGTTACTAGTTCTTGTAGCTAAGGACAATTATCTCAAAACAATTACGTAATCCCACTTCTGACACTATTATGTCAAACTAAAAAACAAATAGGAAGAATCTGTAAAAGAAAATCATGTCTGGTGAGGAATGGGCATTGCAATGGGAATATGAGTATCATAGTAAACTATGTTCATATGCCCATTGCAATGTCTATTCTCAAATAAACATCATTTTCTTTAAAGTCTTCCTGTTATTTAGTTTAACAAGGGACACCTTTCTTTCTGCCATGTCCTGAGTGTATGTCCACACACACGGAAGAGGTGAACCAATGTATGGCCTCTGTTTTGACTTTAGGACCTCCTGAAAGAGTCTTGGGGACCCCCAAAGGGCACCAGACCACTTTGAGAACAGTTGAATTAAGAATATGGTCATATGAGCTACAGGTCTGGGTACAGACCTAGAATTTAAATTTTTTTTTTTTTAAACAAAGGCTATGTTTGGCATTCAGGTTCTCTTTGTTCATCCAAAGACTCCACATTGAAGTTTCATGCTCTTGTGATGTTTAGCTGAATCAGAGACAGTAAGAGGACCCTTACTAATTGTGATAAATAATTCATTAAATGTAGGCAGAGAAACACAATTATAGATACTATTTTGTTTTCATTTATAAGTCACTTTCCAGCACAGGGACATAAGCAGTATTATGGGACTTTAGAGCTAGCAGGGCTCTAAACGAATTTCAGTCCAACTCTCTCATTTTAAAGATGGAGAAGTTATAGCCCAGGTAACCCCATGCAACCCAATTTAATAAGCTTTGAGCACCTACGATGTAGTAAGTAAAATCAAGCAAAGTAAGATGCCAGTAACTGATGGTTGGGATGTTGTTTGAGATAAGGTGTCCAGGGAAGGTCTCTCTGAAAGATGATTTTTGAGCATAGGTCTGAAGGAAATGAGGAAGCAAGTCATGTAACATTTGGGGGAGGAGTTCCAGGCAGAGGAACAATTAAGTGCAAAGGTCATGAGGTCAGAGGATGCCTGGCATGTTGAATAACAGAAGGGGACCAGTGTGGCTGGGATGGGGGCATGCAGGGCAGTGGTGGGAGTAGAAAGTGAAGTCAGAGAGGGGACAGGACAGATTTTTGTAGAATCTATAAGGCCACTCACAATAAGGACTTGAATTTTGTTCGGAGTAAGCTGAGATACATTAGAGGGTTTTAAGCAGAGACATCCCATGCTCTGACTTAGAATTAATTTTAGTCACTACATGGAGAGTAGTCAGGGCTGGAGGGCTAGGGCAGAAGCCAGGAGATGAATTACAAGGTTCCTGTAGCAATTAAGACAACAGATGATGACGGCTGGGGCAAGGGCGATAGAACAGAGATGATATGTAACTAGATAGAGTGCAGAGACACATTGAAGGTAGTGTCTTGATGAAAGGGACTTGTCTTCGTCACACATAATTAGGAAGTGAAAGAGCTGCGGTTAAGCCTCAGGTCTCTGGAGTCCCTGGCTAGTGCCTCAGTGCCTTGCATATGTGATCTCTAAATGTCACCACAACTGGGAAGGTAGGTTTTATTAGTCCACTTTTACTGATGAAGAAACTGAAGTTGAGAAAGGACAAAGAGACTGTCCCAAGGTCACACAGTTGGTTAAGTGGCTGTCTCAGGACCACACCAGTTGGACCCCAAAACCCTATTTGCCAGGATATCACCACCAACCACCTCCTTGCCATATACCTCAACCAACACTGTCGCAGGATGCAGATGGCTGTGAACATGCCCCAAAGTCTCCTGCCCTAAAATGTACCCATTGGTGGCTCTTCCACTAGTCTGAGATGTCAAGGCATTGCAGACCACTGTTGACAACACAAAATGAGGGATTCTTCAAATCCCAGTGAGCCACACAAGTGCCAGGGGAGCTCAGGAGGGTAAAGTGCAGGGGATCCAGCCCAAGCCCTCACAGCATTGGTTTTGGATGGCAAGAGTTGGATCAGGGTTAGATTTGTTTCTTGGGACAATGAAGACATTTTTCTCATCTTCTTTTAGAGGAAAGAGTGGCTGTCCCCAAGATTTGCTCAGGAGGCAGAGAGGAACCTGAAATGACAGTGTTAGAGCAGTCTCCAGACATGGCCGAGCAGGAAGATGAGTGAGTGATGATCTGAAATGTGCTAGGCCAGCGAGAGCTGCTGGAATGCCTGCCTGGAACAGCTCGCCCTCCCGCTTGTGATAGGCCTGCGGGTCAGGACCTCACCTTACAGAGTGAGCAGTGGGTGTTTGCTCCCTTCTGTGCACAGAGCATTGCAGGAGTGTGAGCCCTGCCTGTCTCAGGCAATTTAGGTTCTTTGGATAAGCAAAATCAAAAGAGGACTTGGATGCTGAAGACAGACATTTAAACGTTTTTTTCTGGTTCTAGATGTCCACCCAGACTTGAGGCTCACATGACCATATTCTTTTTGTTTTGTTTTGTTTTATGCTGAGACGGAGTTTCGCTCCTGTTGCCCAGGCTGGAGTACAATGGCACAATCTTGGCTTACTGCAACCTCTGCCTCCCAGGTTCAAGTGATTCTCTTGCCTCAGCCTCCAGAGTAGCTGGGATTACAGGCGCCCGTCACCATGTCCAGCTCATTTTTTTTTTTGTATTTTTAGTAGAGATGGCGTTTCACCATGTTAGCCAGGTTGGTCTCGAACTCCTGACCTCAGGTGATTCACCCACTTTGGTCTCCCAATGTGCTGGCATTACGGGCGTGAGCCACCTCACCTGGCATCACATGACCATATTCTTAATTCAGCAGAGCTCAAAGTGGCCCCCGGGCCGCCTGGGCATTCCCAAGACTTTCAAGACAGAGTGTCCCGTGTCCCAAGATTAAAATTGTTTTCATAACAATACAAATCGATTGCCCCTCAGATTAGAAAAAATAAAAATATGTAACAATACACATTATTTGCCCTTTCCATGTTCATTCAGGTGTACAGCGGAGTTTTCCAGAGTCTACATGGTGTGATATGGCAGGAAACTGGATTTAGAAGCAAATGTGAAAATCAGTTGTCTTCTACTAATCCAGATCTTAAAGGGAGAGTTGCAAAAGGATAAAATAATGTCACTTTCCTTACACTAAAACAAAAACAAAAAACTAGTTATTTTTATTAAAATGTTATACTGGCAGAGGGCAGTGGCTCACATCTGTAATCCCAGCATTTTGGGAGGCTGAGGCGAGTGGATCACCTGAGGTCAGGAGTTTGACACCAGTCTGGCCAACATGGTGAAACCCTGTCTCCACTAAAAATACAAACAAATTAGCCAGGTATGGTGGCACCTGTAGTGCCAGCTGAGGTGGCACAAGAGGGAGGCTGAGGCACAAGAGTTGCTTGCACCCATGAGGCAGAGATTGCAGTGATCCAAAATTGTGGTACTGCACTCCAGCCTGAGAGACAGAGCGAGACTGTTTCAAAAAAAGAAAAAAGGTTCTATTAATATAAAATGATATTTTAAAATAAATTAAATATTAAAATTCTCAATGTTAGTTGCCAGTATGGATATTAGCCACATAAATATACTGGGATCCTCAATAATTTTTGAGAGTGGAAAAAGTGTCAAGGAACAAAATGTTTGGTTCGAGTAGAGTAGCTGTATCCCGGCTGCGGTGGCTGCTGTCCCCGCCTGGAGGGGCAAACCGAAGCCTCGTGTTTCCCTAGGCAAGTACCGGGTGCTGACCCGCAGGAGGGGAAAGGATTGCTGGAGGGTCGTCCAGATGCGGCTAAGACGAGTTGACATTACAAAGGCAGCGACGCAAGAGGGCGCCCTTACCCATGGGCAGGTTTCTTGTAATGGATACAAGATGACTGATGCAAAGGTCAGTTTTACTCACCTCATTAACAAAAAGCAACTTTGGTTTCTTGTTTACGATGCTACAATTTTTACCTCTCTTGCATTTCTCCGCTCAATATGGTTCCAATAAACACGTGCTGCCTGCTCATTTAAGGACTCCACTAGGACGTCCTATGTTATCCTGTCCATTGCCAGGCACTCCCTGGTCACATCCCTCTGGCCCCTCAGCTCGACATCACAGAGAGACACGTCAGCCACCTGACCCTGTGTCTCCTGAAGTGGCCGCTGGAACACTGGCCTCCCACGGTCCTGGTGAGGGTGGGAGGACACTGACTCTGGGGACCTCCATAGTGGCAACTGTCTAGGCCGGCCACTCCCGGTTCCAGCTGACATCTCATATCGTGCTTTGTGATATCACAAAGATGTTTTCTTAGTTTGTGTCTCTGTCCCATGCCTGTGGTTCCCAATGCCTGAGACTGGTTCATTGTGTAACTAGGTCAGATCTTTGGAGGTAGGATTAGGGGAGGGGAGGGGCACTGGCTGGGGCACTGCCTTCCACTGCCCCCACCAATAGGAGAGAGAAGAGAATTCCATAAACACATCTGCACTTCATTCTTCTTTCAGTATCATAGCAGATGATGCCCGCCGCATGGCTGTGCCACCTGAATCCCATAATGGCTCTCTGACCAAGGTAGAAGTCCCCTCTGAAAGATGAGAAGCTGTAGCCCCATGGGACACATGACTGGCCTAGGGCACTCAGGAGGCACTCAGTAGCTGGAACTGTTGGGACATACCATCACATCTGGCTAATTTTTTTTAATGTTTCATAGAGATGGGGTCTTACTATATTGCCCAGGTTAGTCTCAAACTCCTGGACTCAAGCAATCCTCCTGCCTTGAACTCCCAAAATGCTAGAATTGCAGGTGTGAGCCACCAGGCCTAGCCAGGAGAATGTTTTAGAGCACAAACTAAGTGGAGGGACAGGAGTTAGGAGGCAGTTTACAGAGACCAGATGAAAGATGATGAAAGCCATCCGAGGTAGGTGACAGGAATGGAGGACAGAGGGCGGGTGGGTGAGAAAGCCTGGGAGCAGATGGAGGAGGCTTGGTCATTGGTTAAAGTGGGAAGGGGCCAGAGTAGGAATAGCCTAGGACAACTCCCAAGGCCTCGAGAGCGGGGAAGGAGCAACTTGTTCTTCTGGACTGAGGGCGTTTTCCTCCCTGTTCCAGCCTCACTAAATTTGCTCAGATCCTGAAGGTGGTCCAGGCTTTGTGTCTGGCAGTCTGTGGTCCCAGTTGACTCTTCAGCAGCCAAGACCCCCACCCCACCACTGACCCAGTAGGATGGACACAGGCTCCCACAAATAGGACTTCCCCTCATTGTGGCAACCAATTCGTTAAATATAGGCAGACAAACATATTTAGAGACGATTTCATTCCCTTTTATAAGTCAGTTTCCAACACACTGACATAAGCAGAGTTGTTGGACATTGGAGCTACTAGGACTTTTAGAATTCTAGCCCAACACTTTCATTTACAGACGGAAAAGTTGTATCCCAGATAATTCAATTTGATTGACAATGAGCGTTGAGCACCTACGATGTGGCAAGTAAACTCAAGCAGAGTAAGAGACTATGAACTGATGCATGGGGTGACATCTTAGGCTGTTCAGGGATCAGCTTCTCTGATAAGATGAGACTTATGACCACCCAGGCACCTCATTGACATGAAGGCCCTCAGCAGAGGGCAGAAAGTGGACCACAGAACTTCCTTTCCAAAGTAAGCATACGCTCTGACTCCTACTATAGGCAAACTTAGCTGGATGCCTTTGCTTCCCTGGCTACATTCTAGGACCACAAGATCTGGTTACATTCTGGGAAGAATGTTATTTCCATCTATATTCAAAGGGTAGAAAAAAAATACCTACAGTCAGAGAAATTGTCAAGGAAAAATTTCAAGAAAATGTCCCGGACTGGAGGGACAAGTTTCCACATTAAAAGAGCTCATTCCAGCACAATGGATGAAAAAGAGAGCCACAGCAAGGTCGGTTATTGTGAAGTTTCACAACACTGGGGACAAGGAGAAGATTTAAAAGCTCCCAGAAGAAGAGAAAAAAAATCTCGTCACATACAAAGGAAATAAACCAAGCGGGCTTCATGTTTCTCCATTGCAACATTTTTAAAGCAATGGAGCAGTGTTTTCAAAATTCTAAAGGGAAATGATTTCTAACCTAAAACCTATACCCAGCCAACCTATCAATCAACTGCAAGGGTAGAAAACACTTTTCCAGATATTCAAGTATCAAAAAATTGGCCCCAAATGCATCTTTTCTCAGAAAGCTACTGGGGGATGTGTTCCATCAAAACGTGGGGGTGAAATGAGGAAGAAGTCAAGGGGACCTTAACCCAGGAGAGAGATGAAGGGATTTTCCCGTGATGATTGTGCGCAGGCCTCCGGGATTCCGAAGAGCTTGCCAGGAAGTTGAAGTTGGTAGGACACCACAGGCTTTCTAAACAGCTTGAAAGGAGATTTATGTACTTGACAAAAACTTTGGAGTTTCATTAGTAATAAGTACTTAGAAACCTAAACAAACTAAAACAAAGAAGGAAACAAAAAGGTAATGATTAATTTCAGGAAAAGTACAAAAATAAGTAAGCAAAAAGTTACCATGCTCTACTATATGATTCAGCTCGAGAGTATTGTTGATGTAGTAATAATCATGTAAATGCAAACTATTAATCAATTAAACTTATGATGTAACTCTATTTGAAGGGATAGGAAGTATGTTTATGTATAGTGCTCCCACCATACATAAACATCTCATCTTCTGTAGCAGAAACTCAATGAATGGCATTAAAAGTAGAAAAATCAAATAGTAACATAAGCATAATATTTAGAGCTATGAAGGTAAACACTAAAAGAACCAGCTGAAATCTTGAAAAGCAGGAAAAGGCAAAATCTGAGACTGGAGGCAGGAATCCTTAAACTTATCATCATACAAAACCGATAAAAATTCAAACTAAACACCCCCCTCCCCAGGCATTTGGTATTTTTTGTGATTGGCCTCAAGTTGTTTTTATGAGCTTATTTTCCATTGCCCCTCCTTCTTCTGACATACCCCCGACGCCCCAGCTTCAATTATAAACCCCTCCCAGAAGCTGCTACCTTTCTCTAGAATGGGTTCCTTCTCTGTGTCTCAAGTTCCTAACTTAAACCCAACCTCTCCAAAGAAACCTTCTCAGATCCCACAGAGCCGACACCACCCACTGCCCAAGCAGGAATCAGCTTCCTCCTCCACATTTCAGCCACTCTGCGCCTCACCGGCCAGGGATCCACACATGAGGTTGCCTCCCTACCGGGCCCCAGGAGCCTGAGAGCAGGGCCTTGCCCTTGCTCCTACAGGGCCCAGCACTGCTGTATCTGGCCCCGGTTGCCTTGTTGAATCTCAGCCCTTGGCATCAGGGCCAGACTCATATGTGGGTTGATATCAGTCACTCCAGAAGCCCAAACCCTGGGCTGTGAGGGTGGCCGATGGTGACTTCTTCCTGCCTTTCAGTACCAGAGGCCTTCTTTCCCTGCTGGGCTCACCACCATGCTCCTCCCAGCCTGCCCCCCACTCACTGGCTGGGCCCAGTCTTTCCCCTCGCAGCCCTGTCCCTTGGCCTCTAGGCACTCATCCTGTTTAGAAGGCAAGCTTGATCCAGGAGTCAGATTTCCTCGGAGAGACGGAAGGATGGTTAATTGAGAAAGGAATATGTGTTCTCCCAGTGTCTTCTCACATTACCAGGAGGTCACCAGCCCTTGGCAAGGCCTTGCCTGAGGGATTTCTGCAAGGCAGGCTTGCTGTGTCTTTAATAAAAGCCCAAGCTCCCAGAGAGACCGTGTTCATGGCCTGCAGGGGGTGCCTTTTAGAGGAGCATGGAAGAGAGCCTTTTTTTTCCCTCCCAGTCTGGAAAAGAGATTTTTTTTCCCTCCCAGGTTGGAAGGAGCTCACAGGGAAGCCGTGAACAAAAGGCCAGGCCAGGTGCCCTTGGGCCCCCTGGACCTGAGACCCCAGGGCTTCCAGTCTTGCCAGACATTCCTGCACCAGGAATGTTACTCCGAAAGCTCAGAGCCACTGACCCAAGGGGTCCATGTCTTCTCAGATTCCTTCAGTGGGTGGGTGTCCAAATGGTAAACGGGAAGACCAGTAACCGATGACAGGAGGCCTCCCGAAGTCTCCACGCTGTGTAAGACCCCCATGGCCTTGGCACAGTCCTGGTGGCGCTGTGAGGGGATTTGGGGCAGATTAAAGTTGATTTAGAAGAATTAAGGCTGGGAGTCAGTCGGTCTAGAGCCTTCTGCCCTTGCAGCCCATCTGGGCCGAGTGTGCACGAGGGCTGGGATCTCAGTGACACGTGGAGATGACTTTTGTTCCCAGGGTGGCTGTACCAACGAGGATGGCCAGGTCAGTCCAGAGACGGGATGCCAAAAAGTGCCAAATTGCTCACAAGGGGAAAGGAATTACCACAAACAGTTTAGGCTAATTGATTCATCTCATGAGGCTGGGAAGGGGTGCTTGGATTCATGGCCACCTTTTACCAGGACAAGACCAAAAGGTGGCCAGAGAGGGCAGGTGGCTGGGAAGCCCCGGTGTCTGCCTGACACCTGCTTCAGTGTGGTCTGTACTGGGGAGGACTTTGCATGCCGCTGTGTAACCTGGAAGGAAGGAAGGAAGGAAAGAACACCGACTTGTTCTTTCTGATGGAGCACACCCCGCCCTAAGCCTGGGGCAAGCATGTGTGGACCTGCCTGGCTCCACGGTGGGGAGGCCACCAGAAATCTGTCTTGGGGACACAGGAGCTTTCTGGGAAAACATTCAAATTTGAGGACACAAAGTGTATCCTCACAAAGAGGACCCAGACCCAAGACTGAGTCAGTAAGAATCCCCTACTAACGAATCCCAAAGATGTAGAATGATGGAAGGCCTGCGGAATGGGCATTGCTGGGGTTTATTTCCCCGCCTGGCACCCTCATGTCTTCAACAATTGAGTTAGTTCTACAGTCAAGTTAAAATAGAATGAATGGCTGCTTCACCACTGGGCTCGGTGGCTCACGCCTATAATCCTAGCACTTTGGGAGGCCGAAGCGAGAGGATCACGAGGTCAGGAGATGGAGACCTTCCTGGCTAACATGGTGAAACCCCGTCTCTACTAAAAATACAAACAATTAGCCGGGCATGGTGGCGTGCACCTGTAATCCCAGCTACTCGGGAGGCTGAGGCAGGAGAATGGCTTGAACCCAGGAGGTGGAGGTTGCAGTGAGCAGAGGTCGCACCACTGCACTCCAGCCTGGGTGACAGAGTGAGATTCCATTTCAAAAAAGCAAAACAAAGAATGAGTGGTTTCACCAAAGCTCTGAGTTATTGCAGCTTGCACTTTGAAACCTTCTGGGAAGTGTCACATTTTTCTGGAACAATATAACTTAGAAGACCCCAGAGAACATAGTTTAGCTATGGTGCCTCATGGGGAGCTCAGTTCACTGTCACGGTGGTGGCCTGGGGCAATGGCACTGGTGCCTCGCAAAGCTGGCAGAGTCTGGTGGGATCCGGTAGTGGACCCCAGGTGAGTCATGGTGGCTTTGGTAGGTGCCTTCATCTAGAGGGTAATGGTGCCCTAGGCATGTGCCTTCATCTAGAGGGGGACACCAACTGGGCCTCGGCGGGCACATACCTTTCCAGGAATTAGAAACAGGCACTCGTCTGGGCCCCCTCCTCTGGTCCGAAGCAGATCTTGACAAGCGGGGCTCAGGCTGTGTTCCAGTCTCTGCTTACTCCAGGCCAGGCACCTTTGGATGACGGCCCTGGACACCAGTGCAACCCTGTAGGAGATCCAGATGTGCAGAGAAGAGACTGGGGGTGCCGTGGAAGAGGGGGCGGAGAAGCACCCTGGCTACAGCAATGCTTTTATAATCTAGAAAACCATGAATAAAACAACGGAAAGCATGTGTAACCTCAGCATTTGATCTTCAAGTTTTAGAAAACTCAATACAGAGCAAAATCCGATTCTGAGGATGGTTTAAAAGGCCTTCCTTCAGGAGGAGCTTGGAGTCTCACTGGCCGAACCAGGGCTTTGCTAGACCCTAGGCGCAGCTGCTCGCTCACTTGCCTGCAGCCTGGCCAGGATGACGTACAGTTTATGCTGAAAAACGTTCCTGCTTCCTGTGCAGCCCCAACTCAGTAATTCCATTTCCCTTATTCATAGGAGTCCAAGTGTCACATTCCTGGGGCTCACAGTCCCTGGAAAGCCCCCAAGCTCTGGAAAATGATTCAACGATTCATGCTCATTTGAGAATATTTCTTGAGAACCTTCTCTGCCCCATCCTTACCCTCAGGAAAAAAAAAAAAAATTAGTGTGTCAAAAGGCCAACACAATCATGGCACTCCTCCCCTCTGGCAGCCTGGGCCAGCGCCTCTAACTCCCTGCAGCTGTCCCTGCTACTCAAAGCCTGGCCCCGCTGTGTGAGGGCCGTCAGGAGGCCTCCATCGCGAGGTCTGCACACCACCTGCCGGAGATCTGGCTCTGGCTGCTTCCTTGCTGCGGTCATTCCCAGCGGAGGTCTCATTGTACCTCCCCAGCTTCAATCTGCTTTTCACAATATCCCTTTGTATCAGCTCAGGACTAGTCCCGCAATGGAGGAGGAGAGAAGGTGATGGCAATGGAAGGAGGGAGTGCTTTATTGCAGTCCTCTGATAAAGCTTCAAGGCTCTGAAGGTCATAAGAGGTGGAAATGGAATAGGAAGGGTATTTTGAGAATGACGGTTTCCAGCTTCATTCCTGTCCCAAAACCATCATTCTCAGTAAACTGACACAAGAACAGAAAACCAAACACCACATGTTCTCACTCATAAATGCATGCTGAACAAAGAGAACACATGGACACAGGGAGGGGAGCATCATACACCGGGACCTGTTGAGAGTGTGGGGGGGCTAGGGGAGGGATATAGCAGGGGTTAGGGGACTGGGGAGGGATAGCATTAGGAGAAATACCTAATGTAGATGATGGGGGGATTGGTGCAGCAAACCACTACAGCAGCTGTATACCTACAATCCTGCACGATCTGCATATGTACCCCAGAACTTAAAGTAGAATTTTGAAAAAAGGATATTTTGAGCCCATTTAGTCCTGCACAGTGTGAACACACATCACCCTCACACGCGTGCTGACGGAACACACCTGCGTACTCACACTGTGTAGTGGCTCCAGCTCAAGCTGACCCTCAAGAACTTTAAGAGTTCCCTGAGTGGGAAAGGGCTTACAAACAGCTGTCAACAGCAGAGGTGGAGGCTTCAGTTATCTTTTTTTTTTCTTTTGAGATGGAGTCTCCCTCTGTAGCCCAGGCTGGAGTGCAATGGCGCAATCTTGGCTCACTGCGACCTCCACCTCCCGGTTCAAGCAATTCTCCTACCTCAGCCTCCCAAGTAGCTGGGGTTACAGGCACAAGCCACCATGGCCAGCTAATTTTTGTATTTTTTAATAGAGGTGGGGTTTCACCGTATCGGCCAGTCTGGTCTTGAACTCCTGACCTCGTGATCTGCCCGCCTCAGCCTCTCAAAGTGCTGGGATTACAGGCATGAACCACCACGCCTGGCCAGCTTGTTATCTTTTAGGGAAGATCCTTCCTTCTGTTTTTCTTCCCTCCTTGCTTCTCTCCCTTCCTTTCTTTCTCCTTTCCTTACTTTTTTTTTTTCTGCCTTCTTTCTTTCCTCAGCAAAAAGGGCCCCTGAGTCCCACAAATGTAGTATGCCCATTGACTTTGGGGATAAAAGACTGTGTATAGACGCGCCTGAATTGTCACCAAAGCTGCTGGGAATTTGTGTGGGGTGGGAGGTGGCGAGGGGTGTGTGTGCAGGGACACTGTGGAAAGAAGAGAAGAAAAGAGCTTCCGGAAGTTGGAGGCAGAGGGACAACCCTGGGCCTTCACTGTGGCTTGTTCCTGGGAGGAAGTGACTGCCCAGGCGTTTCGCACCAGCCGTTCTGTGGGCTTCTCGAAAGCTTTTTCTTCAGGAAAATGAAAATACGTAAATACCACAGACATGTTCACAGATAATTGTATTACATTGTTTGGAAGTAAAAGAACTGTTTGTAAAAAATAAAAATATTATAAACAGCACATAATCAACAAATTGAATTTCTTTTTTTTGAGACAGAGTCTTGCTCTGTCACCAGGCCGGCATGCAGTGGCCTGATCTCTGCTCACCACAACCTCCCAGTCCCGGGTTCAAGCGATTCTCCTGCCTCAGCCTCCCGAGTAGCTGGGACTACAGGCACTCGCCACCATGTCTAGCTAATTTTTGTATTTTTGCTAGAGATGGGTTTCACCATGTTAGCCAGGATGGTCTCGATCACCTGATCTCGTGATCTACCCACCGCGGCCTCCCAAAGTACTGCGATTACATGCGTGAGCCACCACACCCGGCCTTAAATATTATCTCTTTTTTTTTTTTTGGGGACAGAGTCTTGCTCTATCACCCAGGCTGGAGTGCAATGGCACAATCTCGGCTCACTGCAACCTCTGCCTCCCGGGTTCAAGCAATTCTTCTGCCTTAGCCTCCCGAGTAGCTGGGACTACAGGTGTGTGCCACCACACCAGCTAATTTTTGTATTTTCAGTAGAGTCAGTGTTTCACCATATTGGCCAGGCCATTCTTGAACTCCTGACCTCGTGATCCTCCCGCTTCGGCCTCCCAAAGTGCTGGGATTACCGGCATGAGCCACCATGCCTGGCAACAAGTTGAAATTAATAGTTGAACTGCGTGAGTGCATACTGTCAGCAAGCTATGGCCATATCGCCTTCCGTGAGCTGGCACTCCAGTGTGCTTGGGGAGGCCATCCAGTCATCTCAGGTGGAGGGGGCTTCTTTGAGGGGGTGAAGGCTGAACAGAGGGAGGAAGCCGAGGGGCTGCTTTCATGGGGGACTTGGTGGGAGGTAGGATTGGGAATAGCACTTTTCTTCTTCATTTACACAGAGGCAGAGCCCAGCACCATCACTGCTCTGGCCACGAGGAGTGGGCTTTGGTGGCTTTCAGGTGGTCACATTGCCGAGAGTCCTTCAGGAAACTTGAAGAGCAATGGGCACTGGCTGAGGAGGCCAGACCAAGAGAGGATGCGGAGTGCCAGGACATCTGTTGTGGACCAATAGGCTTAGGAACTCTTGGGGTCCCCTTTTGAGGATGCCCGGAAAATAGCCAAGTGGTCAAACACAGGCTGCAGAAGTGCTGAGGGTCTGCCTCCCGCTAACGGGAGCTCAGAGTCACTGATATTTGGTGTATCAGTTCAAAGGAATCGTTTCTACTCTGTGCTGATAAAAACAGGCATTAGCAGCTACACATACACACACACACCATGTGTACCTATACATGCAAACATGTGCCCACACCTACAGACACATGCAGGCTGCATCTGACTCCACTCAAAAGGAGGAATGTCCTCTCTAGGTTTGATGGTC
This sequence comes from Cheracebus regulus, assembly GCA_963574635.1. Taxonomy (NCBI): domain Eukaryota; kingdom Metazoa; phylum Chordata; class Mammalia; order Primates; family Pitheciidae; genus Cheracebus; species Cheracebus regulus. The sequence goes on along the minus strand of CAUYQU010066938.1, from coordinate 20,555 downwards.
ACTCACCCAAGAGAGCCTGAGATTCTGGCTTGGCTCCACAGATCCAGGTGCCAGCAGAGAGAGGCTACCAGGTGTGGGAAAAGACCATGTGGTAGGGTGATTTCTAGCTCTGCTCTTAACCTACAGACTAACCAGGATCTTGGGCACAGAGTTGTAGACAGGCCCCAGGTGTCCTGAGATATTGGTCCCCTTAGCCCTTAGTGCAGCAGAGGACTCCCGAGGTGGCTGAGCTGCAGGCCAGGCATGGCCTGTCTGGATTCTTCACCTCCAAATACTGTACAAATGTTGTTTGCTTTGCACTGCTTTTGTTCTCCAGGCTTAGATTCAGTCACCTGTACGACGGTATGATGGTTCATTTTATGTGTGTCAATTGTCTGGGCCATGATGCCCAGATGTTTGGTCAACTATTATTCTGGATGTTTTTGTGAGGGTGATTGTGGATGAGATTTACATTTAAATTAGTGGACTTAGGTAAAGCAGGTTGCCTTCCATAATGTGGGTGGGCCTCATCCAATCAAATGCAGGCCTGAATGGAAGAAGAAGCTGGCCCTGAACCAAGTAAGAGAATCCTGCCAGTGACAACCCTCGGGGCTGGCACCACAGCATCAACCCTTCCTGGGTCTCCAGCCTCCAGGATGTGGCCTGTCCGACAGATCTGGGACTTGCCAGTCACCATAATGGTGTGAACAAATTTCTTAAAATAAATCTTCGTTTTTCCTGCCTATTGGTTCTGTTTCTCTGAAGCCCCCTGACTAATCCAAATGGGGATGACTGTGAGAGGGAAATGAGCTATGAACGGGGTGGAAGTGAACACAGCCCAGTCCTGCCTGTGTGCTGGTTAGTGCTGCCAGGTCAGGCCCTGTGATTTCTACCGGTAGGTCGGCAGGTGGATGAAGTACTGTGCATAGTACCTGCTCTAGAGGAGGATTACATTTCAAACAGGAATGAGATGAACCTCAATTTGCTTAATATCCCTTCGACTGACTATGAAGTCTCTTCTTTCATACTCTGTAATATGCACCAAACTTCTTTCTACAAGCTGGAACCAGTCACCCTTGCCAACAGAGTTGTAGGACAGACCCACTTTTTCATTACATCAGAGTGCGCTCGACCCTCCCATTCCTTGGCCCCCTGTAATACCAGGGCCATGTTGAACAAAAATAGCCCCATGGAACCACTAGAAATCAAACCACGAAGGCCAACAGCTTGCAGTGGGGGAATAACCAGGGCAGAAGAGAGTGGGCGGAGGACAGGTAGAACACCATGACTGTGCCTCCTGACTTCTGCCTGTGTGCCAGGCTTGAGGGCACTATTAAGTATTGCCTTGGCTTACAGGGCTAGCCAGACTGAGCTAGAGGATGCAGGAGACACCACAGGCACACTTAGGAGGCCTGGCACTGGCTTGAGAGTGAAAGGTCTGCTTCCTTCAAGGAGCTGGGAAAGATGTCTCAGTCTGGAGTACCAGTGTGCAATTCAAGGCGTGGGGATTCAGCCTGCAGTAGAAGAAACTTCATCAGAGATGCAGCCTACTGCAAGGATGATGCACACACGGGGTGTGCCTCATGGGACTGAACCCATACAGATGAATTTGCTTTGGTTTAATTGGCTGAGAGTCCATCAAGGTCAGATGACATGGGAGACCAGTGGTCTTCAAACTGCACAGTGCATCAAAATCACTCGATGGGCTGGTTCAAATGCTGATTGCTGGGCCTCACTCCCAGAGTTTTTGATTTAGCAGGTCTGAGGTGGAGTCGGACAATTTGTGTTTCTAACAAGCTCCTGGGTGATGCTGAAGTTTCTGGTCCAGGGGCCACACTAGGAGAACCCCCCCTGGGGGCCACAGTAGGAGAACCACTGCCCAAGACCACTAGTTTCCACCTCTGGCTGATCTCCAAGTCACCTGGAGGGCTCTTAGAAGGGTAAAGATTCTTGGGCTCCTTTGCCAACTTGTAGAGCCAGTGTCCCCCACTCTGGGCCTGTCACTGTGGGTTTAAAAGCTCCTCAGGTGATTTTGAGAAAGCACTTGGTTTAAAGTCTTTTTTTTTTTTTTGTAGCTAGGGTCTTGCCCAGGGTGGAGTGTAGCAGTATGATCATGGCTCACCGCAGCCTCAACTTTGTAGGCTCAAGCAATCCTCCTTCTTCAGCCTCCCAAGTAGTTAGGACTACAGGCACGTGCCACCATACCTGGCTAATTTTTGTATTTTTGGTAGAGATCGGGTTTCACTATGTTGCCGAGGCTGGTCTCACACTCTTGAGCTCAAGCAATCCACCAGCTTCAGCCTCCCAAAGTGCTGGGGTTACAGGCATGAGCCACCATGCTTGGCCCTGGCTTAGGGTCTTGGATTGAGAAACCTCATCCTAGACTCATGGGTCTTAATTTTTATGGCATTGTGAATCCATTTAGGAATTTGATAACTATTGATTCTCCACCACGAACTGCATATGATCACAAACGCACAGCATTCTGCAACTGCCTGATGAGTTCTTCCTGCCTGCTGCACAAACACAAGTCACAGTATTGCAGTAAAGAAAGAGTGTAATTGGTGTGAGGCCAGCCATGCTATGCAGGAGACAGAGTTATTAATCTCATCAAAGGCTTATAGGTTAAGGGTTTTTTCAAAGGTAGCTTGGGGGAAAAGGTGCTGGTGGCTAGGTTATGGGTGCCTGAATTCGTACGGGGTGGGGGTGCAATAATAGGAGTGTGGGAAATGATACTGAATTCCTTCTGGGTGGGGCCACAGGAGCGGTTGGTGAGTCCAGGTGGAGCCAGGCGTCAAACATGTAAAAAATCTGAAAATATATCTCAAAATGCCAATCTTAGGTTCTACAATAATGATGTTATCTGCAGAAGTAATTGGAAAAGTTGTGTATCTTGTGACCTCCAGAATAATGGCTGACAATCATTTATGTCTACACCTTGGCAGAATTCAGGCTCCTCCCTTCCCCCTAACCTGGTGGTCTCTCAATAGCTTTACAAAGGTAATTGAGTTTTGGGGGAAGGGCTATTATCATTTAAACTATAAATTATTGTCTTCCAAAGCTAGCCCTAAGCCTAGGAATAATTAAACCAGCTTGAAGGCAAGAGTGGGGTTGGCTAGATCAGATCTCTTCCACTGCCATAATTTTCTCACTGTTACCATTTTTGCAAAGGTGGTTTTAATTCTACATACTCTTTAAAAAAATTCACCAGATCCTTGAAATTCATCCAGGGACTGCAGGTAAAGAACAGCAAAGCTGGAGAAAAAGGTGTTTGGTAATCCTGATTTTAAGGAGAAAACTAAACTTTATATTGAAGTTAATCTTGTTTAAATGTTAGCATGCCTTAAGGGAGGTGGTGCAAAATGCAGAAGTAGTTTAAACATCCAACAGAAAGGTCCTCACTCTACCAGGACAGGACATTTGCTCCCCAGTCTGTTGCATGTGACACTCCCCAATCTGTGTGTGACACTTTCAGCTACAATAAGAACTTCTTTCACCAGAGTGAATTCAGCAAAGATTCATTTTTTAAAAAATACAAACAATCCCAGGCTATTTGATTCTAAAGCCTGTGGTTTTTTTTTTATCCTCCCCATTATACCACAAGTACCAAACTAGGCAGATGTTTAAGTTGTTTAATAACCATGATTAAATTGTTGAACTATAATCAAAGGATGTAATTTAAAAAGAAAATTATTGGATTCAAATTCCCAATACTATGCTGAAGGGAAAGCTAAGAAAAAGAACTTTGTATTCTGGTCAGGGAAGAGGCAGCTGGAGACAGGCAGCGACTATAAACAAGACAGTCAGTGATCAAAGGAGAGAACCGTAAATGCAGTCCAAGTACAGGCCAGGCAGTCCTGGATGGCTTCCTAGCAGAGACCGTGGCTGGAGAAGGGAGGGTAAGAAAAGTTGGTAAGTTGGAGAAGTGTGTCACTTTAAGTGTGCCACCTCTTCCTACCAAGTCTGAAATTTCCTGTCTGGACCATAAAGGGGTAAAAAGAGAGCTTCCTAAAAGCCTTTCCACCCCTAAGTTCCACGACTGTCCAACGGAGTAGCATAGGCGAAAGCTGTGAGTCTAGATTAAGCCACAATGAATTGATTGTTTGTCTAGGAGTCCTGTCTGCTCAGAAAAAGTGGATGCATTCCAGGAGATTACAGGGGAAAGGCTAAGACTTCTCAAATGCAAAAATGATTAACCTTTGTGCTGAAGATGGTGGGAACCATTGTAGGTCCTAGAGGAAAGAGGTAGTAACAGTAATCCAAACAGCTAAGGATGGAGTGAGGAGAGAATGGAAATCTGTATGTGTGCTATGTTGAATATTTTCTATTTGCCTCTCTGTCCAGATCTATTATATGCCCTGCTCTGTGCCAAGGACCCCCTGATGATGAAATCAAATAACTCTATCTTAGTCTGTTTTCCTGTGACAGAATGCCACGGACTGGGTAATTTACAAAGAAAAGAAGTTAGGCTGGACACAGCGGCTTATGCTTATAATCCCAGCACTTTGGGAGGCCGAGGCGGGCAGACCACCTAAGGTCAGTAATTCAAGACCAGCCTGGCCAACATGGTGAAACCTCATCTTTACAAAAATACAAAAATTAGCCAGGCATAATGGCAGGTGCCTGTAACCTCAGCTACTCAGGAGGCTGAGGCAGGAGAATCACTTGAAGCTGGGAGGCAGAGGTTGCAGTGAGCTGAGATCAAGCCATTGTACTCTAGCCTGGGTGATAGAGTGAGACTCCAACTCAGAAAAAAAAAAAAAGAAAAGAAAAGAAAAGTAAAAAGAGAGTAAGTTAGCTCATGGTTCTGGAGGCCAGGAAGTCCAAAAGCACAGCACAGGCACCTGCCCAACATCTGCACGGGCCTTCTTGGTGCATCACAGGTTGGTAGAAGGCACCACATGGCAACACATGACAAAAAGGCAAGAGCGAGAGAGCCAGAGAGAGCTTGCTTTTTACAGAGAGCCACTCCCGTGATACCATTAATCCATCCCCACAGGCAGAGGGCTGCATTTCCAATACATGTTCTTTTGGGGGACACATTCAAACCATAGCAGATTCTCTTGCTAAAGAGAGGCACAGCAGGCAATTAGAGGGTGGGGGGAGAATGAGGTGGGGGTATGTACTCCCCCCATTGACCTCCGCCCTGCCACCAACCTTGCTGAGCTCAGGTGCTGGCTGCATTCCTCAGTCTGTGGGGAGCTTCAGCTCTGCCAGGTTCCTGCCAGGCAGTTCCTTCCATTGCCTTTCCCGGCCTAGTTTCCTGCTGCAGCTAGTTCTTGGATGTCCTGAATCTTCTGTTGCCAGAAAAAAAATATAGAATGCCCTGTTAAATTTGCTTTTCAGATAAATAATCAATCTATTTTTAGTATAAGTATGTCCCAAATAGTATAGCTTTAAGTATCCTTATATTTATCATGAAAAAAATATTCATTGCTTATTTGAAATGCAAATTTAACCAGACATCATATTTTTATTTGCTGAGTCTGGCATCGCAGCCTTAATCCCTCTAAGCCCGACGCCCACATTCTGTAAGGGTCCCTTCATTAAACCTTTTCAGCGGAACCTCTGGCAGCTCTTCCGTTTCCTGCCACTCTGACCCACAAACAACAAGCCCTCCTATTTCCATGGAGACTCTTGGTGTCACAGCAGCTGCAGGCCCTGCCCTCACTGGGGGTGAGTCTGGCCAGGGCCCCTCGCCCCAGGTGCCCACATCTGCTCTCATGAACCCGCTTCCTCCAATGCATAATACCTGGAGGCCCTGAGGGGAACCCCTCATGGGAATCAAGAGGCATTGGCTCTCTGCATGGAGCAGAGCTCAGACCAGACAGTGCCTGGGAGCAACAGCTGGACCTGCCTGGACCTCCCCCACAGGCTTCAATGCCTTTGAAGAGAGCCTTGCATTGCCCGAAGCATTATACCTGGAGGTGGTGCAGGACTCTGCAAGAGGGCACCCTCATAGCCACTTCCTGCTTGGGTACCCTTAATGGCTCTGAGCTTCAGTTTCCCATCAATAACTTGGAGAAAATATACTCACCCCTCCCCTGACCCCAGGACGGTTAAGAGGAATAGAGATAATCTATGTAAACATTTTGAAATGTAAGAAGTATTCCAAAACTCATAAGCATTGTAATTACAGTGAGTTGCATGTGTCAGTCTCCCTCCCACAACCCCCCCAGGCTGGCCAAGGACAGTTCTCAGAACAGTCCATAGCGTGAGAGTGAAACTGAGTTAACCATCTGACCAAGGTCGCAGGATGGAGAAAAACAGTGCTGTCAGAGTGAGTTTCCAAGAATGACGAGTTGACTGCCAGGGGCCAGGTTTATACCTTCAAAGGCCCTGAGCAGGACCCCGAAGCCCACGTATGAAGCAAGCAGAGTCAGTGACCTGTGTCAGACTTGCTCGTAGCAAGCCCTCCCACGTCCATTGTTTGAGACCTGCGGCCAATGGGATGACCGTTTCCATGACTTTGTTTCATCTTTCAAGCCCCCCTCTCCTCCTTGTTTTGTGCATGTGGTGCAGCTTTGCTGATGCATTGAGTACAAACTTCATCGGTTTGTCATGTGTCCCTGCCCTGGGAGGTGGGGCTGAGCAGGGCATTTCTGGGGCAGGGACCTCTTCTTCCAGACAGCACTCAGACCTGCCCGTAACTTGCTGGCACCTTCTACTTCTTAGGAGTGCCAAGATTTCTCCTCCAAGGCCACAACCTGGCTTAGCTGGGTTTTCCTGGGCCATCATCCACTCACCAGCTCAAGGATGCCCTGCCCCGAAACCCAGGGGTTTTCGGGAGGACTGTGGAAGGTAGAGGGAGGTGATGGGGCCCACTTAGGAAGCCTAGGAATGTACCTCAGACACCCCTACCTCCAGGTGATGAGGGACCGCTGAGGACCCCGGGCCTGCTGCTGGGCCCAGACAACTCCTGGTTTGGCACAGGGCTAGGTGTGGTATCCAGCTCAGACCACCCAGCACAGACTTCTTCTGGGCTTTACAAAATAAACACCTGGCCACACAAAGGCCATAGCCCCTGCTAGCCTCAGACCTCCAAGGCTCCCCCTATCCCCATGAACTCAGAAGCTTGGAGCCAGGCCAGGGCAGGCTGGAGGTAAACCAGTGGAGACTGGGAAAGATCAGAGCCACCTTGCAGCTCTAAGCATGCATCTCTTGTCACAGAAGTCATGCCCCCACATGCCATCCCAGATGCTGTTCTACAGAGAGGCAGGAGGAAGGGAAGGAAAGCTGAGACCAAGCTGACGGAGTAACACCATCAGAGGCTGAGCCCCTAGGAGCCAGAGCATCAGGTAAAGGAATCATTTAACCTAATGCAGCAGATGAAGCCTCTTCCATGTACTAAAAGTGTTTTGCTTGTCTCTGTTCAGTGGATAGCAGCTTGTTAGGAAGATCAGATCTACCTTATACTAGATTTTAAGAGCTATTTACTCTGCAAGTCTGAGGCATGGTGTAGATCAACGAGGGACTCTGTGGCAAACTGAGAAAGTATTTTAAGAAAACAAGAATTATAGGATCACATAGGACTTTGAGGGAACCAGGGATGCTTTAAGGATGGTTTTGAGTCTGACCAGGATGACATACTTTAACATCTGTCATAAAGTGTCCAGGAACTATGTCATATAGATATTCTGAGTTCTCTCCATTGGGTAGTTTTTTAGCAATAAGCTGTCTCTCTATGGCCATATGTCAGGGGACATAGGACCTGGGCACAGGGCATGATTTCAGGTGGACCATGGTTCTGAGGATGATGGCAGCTGTGTGTGGCTACAGACCTTGTGGAGAGCTGGAAGGGTCCCACTGACCGTGACTGAAGCAGCCACCCCCGTGCCACCTTCTCCCTGAAATGCATCAGAAGTATTGCTTGGACCCATTTAGGTATCTGGAGGGTTCCTTGATGAGCAGGTCTCATCCTTTTTCAAAGGGTGGCAAGGACCCCTCTCAGCCTTCTGGGCTCAAGGAAAGACCCTGGAGAGCAAGAGAACTCACAAATCTGTGGGGAAAGAGATACCTGGAGATCACCTGACATCTCTCCCCTCAGTGATTTCTGAGTTCTCTCGCTCACCAGCAGCTGCTCCTCCCAACCCTCCCTGCTCTCTGGAATTGGGGGTACTGGTTATATTTCATTTGCCACCACTTCCTTGCCCCCATCTGCCCTGAGATGCTGAACAATCATGGGGGCTTCACACCTTGGGCCACTGCAACATGGAAGCCGAGTTAGCTCACTTTCTGCCTGAGAAAAGTATTCTAGACCAGGTCAGGCCTCACATATGCCCTCCTCTGTGCTGTCTTCTTCCCGCAGTAGAATTAATCATGGATCATGCTCCTTTGGCGGTTGGAGACATGGTACACTGTGTTAGTAGTTTACCTACCAAACCCAATCTCCCTACCTCTTCAAGGGCAGAGACCATGTCTCACTCACTGCTCTGAGCTATGAGAAGATGGTTAATTATAGGACCTTTGGAAAGTGTCTTGACATTTGAATATAAATATATAGAATTTGCTTTCCTGGAAATGGTCTTGCTCTACATCAAATAATGAAGTCACACAGCATAGGGCCAATATGGCATGGTGGGGGAAGGTGTTCTACTCACTCGAACTCTCTGTGCTCCTATTTTATGCTAGGATGGACAGAACCATTGCCCAGACTGTTTTAACACTAGCCTCTGATTTCTGTTTACCTGCTTCGTTCCTTCCCTGAGGCTGCTTACTGCTCAAGGAAATAAGAGGAGCAGGAGTGCTGGAGAGAAGTGAGAACTGACATTTACTCAGTGTCTCTCACATGGCAGGCACTGTGCTAGGTAATTAGTATCTGCTCCAATGCAGTGCATAAGAAGATAGTGTATTGTCTACTGCTGGTTGCAGTCTTCAATGTGTCAAGAACTGTGAAGGGTCTGATATTTTATCCTACTCGAATCTAGTAACTTAGCCTGTCACAGTTTCAGAGATACTGATAGAAGACATGAGACTCCTGGATCAGAGACAAAGGATTTATTACTCACCCCAGCACAGCAAGCAGCATGAGCTTCATGGTTGTACGGATTCTCTTTGCCCTGCAAGTCCCACAAGGCCATTACAAAGAGGCCTAGGTGGATGCTGGACATGCAGTGTGTCTGTTTCATGGCTGAAGAACCTCAAGAAACAGGAAGTTCCAGTTTTTTTTAATAATGAGCTGCAAACAAATCTGCCTGAACTTTGCTCTAGAGGGAGGCATTGTCTTTATTAGACTGAGCAGTAAACAAACTTGTGGTTCACTCCAGAGGGAGGTAGTGTCTCTATAGTCCAAGACTATTAGCTGTATATACTTGAACAGATAATTCAGAACAAAAGCTGCACCCACAAGATGTGCAGAAGTGTGAAAGACCAGTGAAGAATGGTCTCCCAATACCATGTATGTATGTTAAATCACATCCATTAATTACTTTTCTCAAATCTATTATTTTTTGTGCTTGACATATTAATATATGATGGAGGTATGCCAAATCTCTTGCCATTATGGTGAATTTATTAATTTCTCCCTGTAATTTTTTAAATCTTTGCTTTGTATATTTTGAAGCTATTTATTTTGTTTCACACTTTATTCTCATTACATCGGGCTTGGCAAAGTGTCATGCATACATGTATAGATCACATTATTCTGTTTCTTTCAGAGGGAGTTGAGGTCCAGATTCTAATTGTCTCTAAGGTCAGAATCTGGATCAGAATCAAAAGAGGGTGGTCAATGCTGCTGGAGGCTACAGGCTGCAGGGAAGAAGACAGGAAACAAGCATGGAGCTGACCGTGGGGGGCTCATGTTTCAGGGTTCTCATCTGGGCACCCAATGATCCCTCATTCAACTCATGGGTGAGGGAACCCACAGCAGCCCCTCAAAGTGAACAGGGATGGCACAGGCCCGGGCTGGAACTCAGCAGTTGGAAGAATGATTGTGTCTGCAGAGGGAGGAACTGAAAAGACATCGTTCCATCTGTATCCCAGAATCCCATGTAGGGCCTCTCCATCAGGACAGGGCTGGCGTTGGCTCCTTGGCCTTGGGTTGGCCTCATGAGTGGTCCAGTAAAAGTCCTGCAAACTTGTCACCTGCCATCTCCACTGTGTACTCATCTTCTTGAGATGCTGCACAATCTCTTTCGACTGTTCGTGATTCTTCCTCGACTCTTCAAATTCAGGAGATTTCTTCAAATTTAAGAGATTCTTTTAGAAAACTATGGATCTCCTGGTCACTCCAAGTATTAATGAACTGGATGGATGGTTTTTCTAGTTTATCAGTTTCATTTTCCTCCTTTACTTTTTGGGAGTTTCTAGTGATTTCAACCTGAAGTCTTCCTCCATTTTATTTCAGAGTTTTCTCCTGGAATTCTTTTCATTGTGGGCACAGGGCCTAGTCCTGGGTTGGCAAAAACTAGCACTTGTTCTGCACTAATGGAAACTAGGAGTGTTGGGAAGTGCCCGTGTGGAAGTGTGTTTGTTCCTTTCAGCCTCTGGAGGTCTCTCATTTTGAGGCTAATTAAACAGATGCAATACAGCTTTGCAGTTGTTACAACTTCCCAGTGAATTGAACCTCTTGCCATTATGTGATCCTCTTTATCCCTGTAATGCTTTGTCTTAAAAATCTATTTTAGAACAGATTGCAAAGATTTTCTCCCATTCTGTAGGTTGCCTGTTCACTCTGATGATAGTTTATTTTGCTGTGCAGAAGCTCTTTAATTAGATCCTATTTGTCTGCTTTGGCTTTTGTTGCCATTGCTTTTGGTGTTTTAGTAATGGAGTCTTTGCCCATACCTATGTCCTGAATGGTATCGCCTAGGTTTTCTTCTAGGATGTTTATGGTGTTAGGTTTTATGTTTAAATCTTTAATCCATCTGGAGTTAATTTTTGTATAAGAAGTCTTATTTTTAAAAACAGCCTTATTATGTGCTTTGATCTGCATCAGCAGAGGATCATAGAATTTTGAAACTGCATGCTGGAAAGGAACCTTAAGGATCCAATGACACATACAATGTTTAAAAGTATTTTCATACTAAAAGGCCCAAGCTATTAATAGACTTCATTTAAGGAACATATACATTATCACTAATAATATTTTGCATTTTCTGTTTCTGCATTATGTTTTTGAAAGACCTCTATTATTATTTCCTTCAGTAAAGTTACAGGAATGACCTGATAAAGAAAATTTTAAGTTAATAAACCTGCTTCTTTTTATTTAAAAAAAATGACTCTTAACTGTATAATAATTTAATGGTTGCCCTTGGGAAATTACTTGGAGATACATTTAATTTTGACTTATAGTCACATGAAATGTGATCTCTAGAAATGTCAGTACTTATAAAAACATCAATGACACAGACCAATAAAGTCAAATAAAAATCTTACTATGATAGAGTATTTGTAAAGAATTAGCAATAAAAATCTAGGTGGCAAATTTACTTGTTACTGTTATTAAAGAATATGAATTCTCATATTTAGTAGAAATGCCGTCTTTATAGTCAAGGGCCTCAAGTCAGTTCTAAAATGTTAATTTCTCTCATTAGTAATGTTCTTGCTTCCTTGAAAAAAAAAAGTTAGTGTTTCGGCATGTTCTCACTCATAAATGGGTGTTGAACAATAAGAATACATGGACACAGGGAGGGGAACATCACACACTGAGTCTTTCGGGGGTTGCGGGGCTAGGGGTATGATGGCAGGGTGTGGGGAGGTTGGGGAGGGATAACATTAGGAGAAAAACCTAATGTAGGTAACAGGGGAATGGAGCTAGCAAACCACCATGGCATATGTATACCTATATAACAATCCCGCAAGATCTGCACATGTACCCCAGAACTTAAAGTATAATAAATAAAAAAGTTAGTGTTTATGCCTTCACATAATAGTTTAGCATCTGCTTTCTTTCGTTCATCCCCTAACGGTAAGAAAACTGTTACTCTTTCCTTCTCTCTTGGAATTCAACAGTTACTGACAATGAAGGGCCTGTGCAATGCACAGTAATGCACTATGTTTTATGGACATGAAACATAAAAGAGCAACAACATATGTTTCTTGCCCTGGAAAATCTGTCAAAACAGTGGCATTAATTTTGAGAAACCAAAGGGAGCATATGATCCTTCACATCATCACAGTATAGTGATTCAGTATCTCTGAAGGAAAAGAAAAAGGGATTATATGAAATGTGCAAACATGAAGTATGACAAAAATTAAAATTAGCTTTTGGTTTGCAAGAATAAATACTAAAATATTTTCATTAAGTTAAAATCTTAAAACACCAGTATGTGAGTCTAAACTCATTGATACATTTACTATTTCTTTATCACATCATGCCTCCTTCATGGTGCCTGTGAGAAGAAAAGTTATTACTATTAAAGGGTGCAGTCAGAGTTTTTACTAAGATATGGATATCCAACATACAGTCTGTTGGACATTTTTCGGTAAAAACAAAAATATTTTCCTCATTAGCTAGTCTAAATGAAAGTGCAGTGATGTGAAAGACCTTCAAGAAGAGTTATTCCACTAAATTCCAAAATTTATCAGATCTAATTTTAAAGAGTTGAAATTAGAAAAAAATAAAATAAATTAGAATCATTCAAGTTTAATTTTGCTAATATTCTGAAATTTGGCACTATACATAAATATTAGCATTAATAAATACACTGGCCTGGAGTTGGAGTCATGTCTAATATCCACATAAATAATGGATTTCACCTTTTCTGAAAATGTATAATGTAAAATTCATATGTACGGTACACATATGCTAACACATTGCACCACTTATCAAAGCCAGACATCTCTGTTGTAGGATAATATTGTTAGCTAATTATGACTGTAGGGAGAAACCTTACTAAAATGAACTTATATTTGCAAGGAAGTAATAATTTGTTGTCATACATTTGACTGGCACCATAGACGATTTCAGTCTTCTTTTATTTTTTAAGAAAGAGTCCTTTGATCCTTGTTACTGGCATTTTGTTTGCCACTCTTAGCAGCTGTTTAACAATTACATTTATAAACTTGACAGGAGGCTTTTAGAAAATGGCTGAGAGTCTGTAATTGGGAAATTTACTTCATTTTTCTTACTTCTGTTTTCTCTTCATAATAAGATGCTTGTTCCTTGTAAATAACTTTCTTAGCTGTGTTATTGCCTCAGGGAGTCCATGCAGTCATTCTGACCCAGGCAGCCTTATTATGGTGGTGGGTCCCTGGTGTCAGGCAATATTTAGGCCAGCCAGGGCCCATTGTCACCTTCTTTCACTGCTACTTGCCATGGCTGGAAATAAAGGGCAACAGTAATTACTTCTCAAAAGGTAGGTGCTGAGAAGGCAATTTTTAGCAATATTGAAAGAAAGATAACAAAGATATACCTATAGAAAAAACAGTAGAATTTGAAAGACCGAAGGAGGTTTATTTTAGAAAAGAGATACCACCTCTCTATCTTTCTTTCTCTTTCTCTGGTGCCGGTCAGGATTTACTAACCATTTCTACTAGTACCTGTAGAAGAGCAAACTGTACATCACTCCCTTTTATGAAACACTGCCTCATTTCTAATTTAGTAAGATATAAATTAGTATAGGTACACTTGTGGCTACAAAATTTCCTGTGGTTATTTGAAGTATTACAAAATAGAGACATAACCTACATTAGGTTTGTCTTAGTCCATTTTGTGCTGATATAACATAAAACCACAGACTGGATAATTTATAAAGAACAAAAGTTTATTGGATCATGGTTCTCAAGGCTGGGAAATCAAAGATTGTGGGTCCAGCATCTGGCAAGAGCCTTCTTGGGGCATCATCCCATGGTGCAAGGGGAAAGAAAGAGTGAGAGAGAAAGATAATGAGAAAAGGGGGCAAACTTGTTTTGTATAAGGAACCTACTCCTGTGATAATGATATTAATCCACTCATGATGGAAGAGCCTGCATGGCCTAATAACCCACCTTTAAATACTATTTTCAATACTTAGTGCAATACTAAAAGGTTCTACCTCTAGATGTCATTACAATAGCAGTTAAATTTCAACATGAGTTTTGGAAGAACCCAACATTCAAAGATATGAACCATAGCAAGGATCATGATTATAATCCTGGGAGAATGCCTATGAATGGGTCAAACAGCCTCCTCTGCCCCATAGTGGGCAAGGCCAAGATCTGCTCCACTGTGTCAATAGGAATTATATTAGTTCTTGAAATCCTGTAGAAACCACAAGGATCTTCTTGTATGAGTTCAGTGAGCCTGGTCTCCTATCCAATTCATCAGGCTGTTGGGCTCATAGATGAAATAATATACCCATTGTGTCTTATTCTTGTGGGGCTGCTAGAGAAAAACATGATGGACTGGGTGACTTAAAAAACAAATTTATTTTTCACAGTTCTGGTAGCTAGTTGTCCAGATTAACATTGGTGGGATTGGTTTTTGATGAGAGCTCTCTTCCCGGTTTTGAGATTGCTGCCTTCTTGCTTTGTACCCACATGAATTTTCCTAATCTGTGCTGGTGAAGAGAGTGAGAACAAACTGTCTTATGTTTCATTTTTGTAAGGGTGCTAATCCCATCATACCAGGTCCTTGCCTTCATGATCCAAGTTCCCCCCCAAAGACCCTATGTCCAAATATTATCACACTGAGAGTGAGAGCTTCAATATAAGAATTTTGTGGGGACAAAAAATTTATTACATAACACACTTTCCCTGAAACTCTTCCTAAGAAAAATTTGGGTACTTGCAATTAGGGTTACACAACCTAAGCAAAATTCAAGATTACAAAAGATTTTTTAAAGGCCTGAATGTACATTGCTAACAAAAGTGGCAGATCTGGTAGTCTGATTCTTGTCCATTAAGTGAACAAGGACATACAGTGTATTATCTATAACTACAATTAACTTCTTTTTTATGTTTCATTTCCCCTCAAAACCATTCATAAGTAATTTGATAATATTTTGAAAATATGGATTCTAAACAGTGATACTATACTGGACATAAAACTTTGACATACTAGATTATAAATTAGAAAAATATAGACTCTAGCTAGCTTTGCAGCAAGGAAGGAAACGTTATTAGAAAGAAATGCATTAACCCCATGTATTGTACATAATATGCATATTTTTATAGAATATTAAGCATTAATATCATCTAAATTTATGTGTTTGTTTTGCATCTGCACCTGCAGTGTTTATGGTATGCCATATTTATTGACATTTTTAAGAGGTTTTTTTGTGCAATTTTTATAAGTTTATTTGATGTATTTGACGATCAGCAATTAGTTCTCATCCACATTGAC
Source organism: Cheracebus regulus (assembly GCA_963574635.1). NCBI lineage: Eukaryota > Metazoa > Chordata > Mammalia > Primates > Pitheciidae > Cheracebus > Cheracebus regulus. The sequence goes on along the minus strand of CAUYQU010066938.1, from coordinate 5,311 downwards.
TGTCTGTAGATTTTTGAAAGTGGTAACAGGTACATAGGTGACCAAAGTATAGAGCTTATTTGGTGAATCTTCATCCTCATTACGTTTTCTGGACAACTGCACACGGATTTGGTATGGGACATTCCTTATTCCTTTGGGCCAGACAGCTTTGTTGAGCCTGGTATCAATGCGCACATCTGGAGTTCCCATCTCCTTCATAGCAAATTTCCGAATCTCTTTGAGTGCCCGAGGGGCACGCTTCTTGAAGCCCACTCCATGGATGCGCTTGTGAATGTTGATGGTGTATTCTCGGGTCACCACCTCGTTGATGGCAGAACGGCCCTTTTTCATCTCACCACCCTTCTTTGCGGGAGCCATTCTGTCGGGTCTGAGTTGGAAAGCGACATTTTTAAGAGTTTTAGGCATAAGAGCAGTAGGCTGAAATTGTTATTAAATTACCTACTTGATATTAAAAATGTCAGTTGATTTGATTAATCAAAGGAAGACCATCGGATTAATTAAACATCATTACAATTAACTTTTTTGGCTTAGGGGAATCCATCCACATGTAGGGAGCTTACTCTTATACTGTATTATCTGTGGCATAGTCTTACTTGTTAAGCTATACTCATATTTTCTTGTTTTATAATTGGAATCATTTTCCAGGGGTTAGATAACAAAAAGGAATGGATTTTTGAATAAAAAGAATCTCACTAAGTAACATATTCTTCTTGAATGCATAGCCAAAGTCATACTTCTCTGTGGTATCTACTTCTATTTCCTGATCGATAAATATTTCATTAGTAATGACACAAGTAATAAAGTTAAAATAGCATGTTGCACAGGCTTTATATAATCAGTTCTCTAATACTACTTAGATTCTATTAGAAAATTTTGTGTGATTGTTTCTTTTTAACAGCTCACAAAATACTACTTATATTAGGGTCATATCCTAAGTTATAGAGATTGTAGGTAAGATGTATAAATAAGGTTTTGAAAATATTGTCCTACAATGCCCAGAGGTTGTGCAAACCAGAAAGTCTGAATTAGAAGCAGACATAAAAAATTGTTGCCTAAACCCACTTATATATAACGATATAGTAATCATATGACTAAAAGTTCACTTAATACTCACTGTTTGGGGCCATATAGCTATACTAAAGTATATATTATAAAAATATAAACAAACCAAAGGAAGATTGTAGTTGCAAAAGCAGAAATGGAAAGCTTTTTTGCATATAGTGTCATATGTACAATGCTGTTTTGTAAAACAGGCATTTCTAATAAAAGTTTCTTGATCAATAAGTTTTTGGAAATCAAAAATTAATTTTCTTTTGGTTTCCAGACACTTGCTCAATTTGACTGTTGCTATTATTGAAGACATTGTTGTTATCTTTGCTTTCACTATGGAAAATACTAATTTGTGTATGGGATTCTACATTATTTTCCCTGTCTTTTTTTGCATGCCAGGGAAGGGGAGGTGAGTCCTAGCCATACAAATAAAGATGAAAAGTTGTTGCCAAAAATAGCTACCACTCATTGACACTTCAGGTTCTGGGGTACATGTGCAGAATGTGCAGGTTTGTTACATAGGTACACATGTGCCATGATAGTTTGCTTCACTTATCACCCTGTCATCTACATTAGCTATTTCTAATGCTATTTCTCCCCTAAGCCCCTACTCCCCAGGTGTCCCTCCTCTAGTCCTCCATCCCCCGAAAAGCCCCAGTGTGTGGTATTCCTCTCTCCATTTCCATGCATTCTCATTGTTCAACACCCACTTATGGGTGAGAATATGCGGTATTTGGTTTTCTGCTCTTGTGTCAGTTTGCTAAGAATGATGGTTTCCAACTTCATCCATGTCCCTGCAAAGAACATGAAATCATCCTTTTTATGGCTGCATAGTATCCCATGGTGTATATGTGCCACATTTTCTTTATCCAGTCTAACATTGATTCACATTTGGGTTGATTCCAAGTCTTTGCTATTGTGAACAGTGCTGCAATAAACATGTGTACATGTGTCTTTATAATAGAATACTTCATAATTTTGGGGTATATACCCAGTAATGGGATTGCTGGGTCAGATGGTATTTCTAGTTCTAGATCCTTGAGGAATTGCCACACTGTCTCCACAATGGTTGAACTAATTTACATTATCAGCAGCAGTGTAAAACCGTTCCTATTTCTCTACATCCTCTCCAGCATCTGTTGTCTCCTGATATTTTTAATGATCTCCATTCTAACTAGTGTGAGATGGTATCTCAATGTAGTTTTGATTTGCATTTCTCCAGTGAACAGTGATGATGAACATCTTCATATGTTCGTTGACTGCATAAATGTCTTCTTTAGAGAAGTGTCTGTTTGTATCTTTTACTCACTTTTTGATGGGGTTGTTTGTATTTTTTTGTAAATGTTTTTAAGTTCCTTGTAGATTCTGGTTATTATCCCAATGTCAGATGGGTAGATTCAAAAATTTTTTCTATGCTGTTGGTTGCCAGTTTACTTTAATGATAGTTTCTTTTGCTGTACAGAAACTCCTTAGTTTAATTAGATCTCATTTGTCTATTTTGTCTTTTGTTGCCATTGCTTTTGGTGTTTTAGTAATGAGGTCCTTGCCCCGGCTTATGTTCTGAATGGTATTGCCTAGGTTTTCTTCTCAAGTTTTTATGGTTTTAGGCTTTATATTTAAATATTTTATCCATTTTGAATTTTTTTTTTTTGTATAAGGTGTAAGGAAGTGATCCAGTTTCTGTTTTCTGCTTATGGATACCCAGTTTTCCCAATACCATTTATTAAATAGGGAATCCTTTCCCCATTGCTTGCTTTTGTCAGATTTGTCAAAGATCAGATGGTTGAAGATGTGTGGTGTTATTTCTGAGGCCTCTGTTCTGTTCCATTGGTCTGTATCTCTGTTTTGGTACTAGTACCATGCTGTTTTGATTATGGTTTTTATAGTATAATATACTATTATATAGTAGCCTTATAGTATAGTTTGAAGTCAGGCAGTGTGATGCTTCCAGCTTTTTTATTTTTTTCTTAAAATTATCTTGGCTATCTAGGCTCTTTTTTTGTTCCATATGTAATTTAAGGTGGTTTTTTCCCAATTCTTCAAATAAAGTCAATGGTAGCTTGATGGAGATAGCATTGCATCTATAAATTACTTTGGGCAGTAAGGTTATTTTCACAATATTGATTCTTCCTAACCGTGAGTATGGAATGTTTTTCCATCTGTTTGTGTCCTCTCTTATTTCCTTGAGCAGTGGTTTGTAGTTCTCCTCAAAGAGGTCCTTCACATCCCTTGTAAGTAGTATTCCTAGGTATTTTATACTCTTTGTAGCAATTGTGAAGGGAAGTTCACTCATGATTTGGCTGTCTGTTTATCTGTCTTTGATGGATAGGAATGCTTGTGATTTTTGCACATTGATTTTGTATTCTGAGACTTTGCTGAAGTTGCTTATCAGCTTAAGGAGATTTCGGGCTGAGATGATGTCTTCTAAAATATACGGTCATGTCATCTTCACATAGAGATAAATTCACTTCCTCTTTTCCTAATTGAATATTCTTTCTTTCTGTTCCCTTGTTGTCCTGTCCAGAACTTCCAATACTATGTTGAATAGGAGTGGTGAGAGAGAGCATCCTTGTCTTGTGCTGGTTTTCAAAGGGAAGCTTCCAGTTTTTGCCCATTCAGTATGATATTGGCTGTGGGTTTGTCATAAAAAGCTGTTACAATTAAAAAAAAAAAGATTAAAAAAACAGAAAAATAGCTGTCATTATTTTGAGATCCGTTTCATTGATAATCTAGTTTATTGAGAGTTTTTAGCATAAAGGGCTGTTGAACTTCCTTGAAGGCCTTCTCTGCATCTATTGAGATAATTATGTGGTTTTTGTATTTGGTTCTGTTTATGTGATGGATTATATTTATTGATTTGTGTATCTTGAACCAGCGTTTCATCCCAGGGAAGAAGCTGACTTGGTCGTGATGGATAAGCTTGTTGATGTGCTGTTGAATTTGGTTTGCCAGTATTTTATTGGGATTTTCGCTTTGATGTTCACCATGGATATTGGTGTGAAATTTTCTTTTTAGTTGTATCTCTGCCAGATTTTGGTATCAAGATGATGTTGGCCTCAAAATGAGTTATGGAGGATTCTCTCTTTTTGTATTGTTTAAAATTGTTTCAGAAGGAATGGTACCAGCTCCTCTTCGTACCTCTGGTAGAATTTGGTTGTGAACCAGTCTGGTCCTGGACTTTTTTTTTTTGGTTGGTAGGCTATGAATTTCTGCCTCCATTTCAGACCTTGTTATTGTTCTATTCAGGGATTTGACATATTCCTGGTTTAGTCTTAGGAGGATGGCAGTATCCAGGAATTTATCAATTTCTTCTAGATTTTCTGGTTTATTTGCACAGATGTGTTTGTAGTATTCTCTGATAGTAATTTGCGTTTCTGTGGGATCAGTGGTGATATCCCCTTACCAATTTTTTTGCATGTACTTAATTCTTCTCTCTTTTCTTCTTTATTGGTCTTGCTAGCAGTCATCTATTTTGGTGATCTTTTAAAATAACTAGCTCCTGGATTCATTGATGTTTTTGAAGGGATTTTTGCGTCTGTCTACTTCAGTTCTGCTCTAATCTTAGTTTTTTTCTTGTCTTCTGCTAGTTTTTGTATTTGTTCTTGCTTCTCTAGTTCTTTTAATTGTGACATTAGGTTATCAATTTTAGATCTTTCCTCCTTTGTCTTTTGAAAGTTAGTGCTATAAATTTCCATCTACTCATTGCTTTAAATGTGCCCCAGAGATTCTGGTATGTTATGTCTTCATTCTCAATTAGTTTCAAATAACACCTTTATTTCTGCATTTATTTCATTATTTATCCAGTAGTCATTCAGGAGCAAGTTTTTCAGTTTCCATGTAGTTGTGCAGTTTTGAGTGAGTTTCTTAATCCTGAGTTCTAATTTGATTGCACTGTGGTCTGAGAGACTATTTGTTATGATTTCCATTTTTTTGCATTTGCTGAGGAATGTTTTTCTTCCGATTATGTCATCAATTTTAGAATAAGTGTGATGTGGTGCTAAGAAGAATATATATTTTGATTTGAGGTGGAGATTTCTGTAGATTTCTATTAGGTCCACTTGGTCCAGAGCTGAGTTCAAGTTCTGCATATCCTTGTTAATTTTCTGTCTCGTTGATCTGTTGTGATATTGACAGTGGGGTGTTAAAGTCTCCCACTATTTTTGTGTGGGAATCTAAGTCTCATTGTAGGTCTTTAAGAACATGTTTTATGGATCTAGATGCTCCTATCTTGGGTGCATATATATTTATGATAGCTCTTCTT
>CAUYQU010066937.1:0-20170 GCA_963574635.1 Cheracebus regulus | reverse complement strand
GTGTTCCCTTTCCGGGTCCACAAGGGGGCGTAGTTTTAAGGCAAGCACTTCCCAGAGCCATACCCCACTCCCATCTCTCTCCATCCGGGAGATTTAACTTTGTTTAAATTTTCACTCATGCAGGAAGAACCAAAAGTCAATCACTCCAGTGGAAGTTTACAGGAACTCTTTTCATTGGCCAGGGGACTTGGAGGAGAGAATTCCTCCCAGGTTAAAAGTCCTTGCCTTCCTCATCCGGGAGGATTTTCCCCCTCTGGGATCCCCTTCCACTCTCATGGAAGCTGCTTTTCTTCTCCCAAACTCCATCGCTCTCTCAATTCCCTTCCATTCAGTGTGGAAGCTGTCTTTCCTCTCCTGGATTCCATCTTTCTGGATTCTCTCACTCAGTGTGAGAGTGGCTTTTCTTTCTCTCACTCAGTGTGAGAGCTAGCTGTTTCTTTCTCCTTCTTCTTTTTCTTTCCCTGCCTAAATAAATCACTTTCTGCGAACACTTTTTGAGTCTGGTACTTACAAGTGCACTGTGCCATGGTCTCCTCTCCCATTCTTGGGTGAGTAATAGACCAAGAACCTAGAGAAACATCCTCTCAGGGGAGCTGAGGGCTCCCCTGAACCCCAAAACCCCAACAATAGGATGTAATTTTGTGTCTAAGTAGCCAGGGCTTGAGCAAAACTAAACTTTAGAAGTCATTGAGGAAAGAGGCAATATTGCAAGCATCTGTTTCACCAGGGAAGCCTGTGGCTGCAGAAATGGCTCTGGAGTCTACAGTTCTTGTGCTTCCTTGAGCGCTGGATCTTACCCATCACGGGTGCAACTATCCACACTCCCACCAATGATGCATAAGGTCCCCTACATCCCCGCCTCCTCTTCAACACTTGGCAATATCAAGCCTTTTAATTTTTTGCTAGTCTAATAGGTATAAAGTAATTTAAAAGTGCTGTTTTAATTGGAACTTCTCTGATTACTAAGATTCTGAGCATCTTTGATGTGTGTCATTTCCCCCTCCTTCTTCTGTAAATTGCTTCTTCACACCATTTGTTATTCCTTGGGGTTATTATCCCTACTTTGTTATTTTTAAGAGTTCCTAATATAGTCTACTTGCTAACACCTTTTCAGTCTGTCTTTGCCAATGGTGTTATTCAAGGAATGGAAATCTTTAATTTTGATGATTCAAATTCAATCAGGTTTTTTAGTCTTAGGGTTTATGCTTTTTAAATTTTGTTTCAGAAGTTCTTCCCTACCTTTAGGTCGTAAAGATACTCTCCTTTATTGTCTTCTGTTAACTAAAGGTTATCCTTCACCTTAAGATCTTTAACTCATCCAGGGTCCCCCCTTCTCCAGTAGGTACCTAGATATGTTGGATAGGATGTAGTTTTATTTGCTTTTTTAGAGTGGGATCATTCTCCCAATGCCATCTCCTAAACAAAATATCCTTCCCCTATTGATTGGTGCTGCTAACTTTATCTTATGTTAATTCCCCATACATTAATATGTTGTTTTCTGAGATCTCTCTTCTGTTCCATTGGTCTGTTTTTTTCTCGCACAAATACTAAACTGTTTAATCAGGCCTACCCTTATCCTTTATTTTTATTTTTGAAATTGACTTTGCTCTCTCATATCTATTAGAAAATTGTGAGATATATCATATACCTGAAAGTGTATAAAATAGGTATAACCTTCTATAGGACAGTTATAAAAAAAAACACCAATGTAAACCACCATCTAGGTTAAAATATAATATACTAATACCCCAGAAGCCTCCGCTGGACCTTTCCTTGACTGCCTTCCTTGAAGCAGCAAATGTCCTAACTCTTATGATATTCATCATCTTTCTGTTCTCTCTAGTTTAACCTCATAGGCATGTATCTTCAAACATTGTTTGATTTTGCTTCTTTTAGAATTTCCCTAAAACAAAATCATACTACATGAATTATTTTTATTTTCTTTAGCTCAACATTATTTGTAAAATTCATCCATGTTGTTAGCAAATATCTCTAGTTGTGGGATAAATTGCTGTCCGTATTTCACTGTATGAATGTACTATATTTATCCATTTCAAAGTTTATAGACCTTTTATTGTTTTGATTTTTTAGTTTCTTTTAATATAAAAATATTTTATACTCATTCACTACTTAATTTGCTCAATAGTTATAGAATTATAATGTTTTCCAAGCTCTTTGTGAGTCAGTTTAAGGAACTGGTAGAGTATACTAGCTGCTTACCAAAATCCTTTTTATCTGGGCAGGAGGCGACCAAGCTGTATTAGTCCATTCTCACACTGGTATAAAGAAATACCTGAGGCAGGGTGCAGTGGCTCATGCCTGTAATTCCAGCACTTTGGGAGGCCAAGGTGGGCGGATAGTCTGAAGTCAGAAGTTCAAGATCAGCCTGACCAAAAGTGGTGAAACCCTGTCTCTATTAGAATTTAAAAAATACCTGGATGTGGTGGCATGCACCTGTAATCCCAGCTACTCAAAAGGCCGAGGCAGGAGAATTGCTTGAACTCAGGAAGTGGGGGTTGCAGTGAGCTGAGATCACGCCAGTGCACTCTAGTCTCGGCAACAGAATGAGACTCTGAGAAAGAGAGAGCGACAGAGAGAGAGAGAGACAGAAAACGAGAGATGAAAGGGAGGAAGGGAGGAAAGGAAGAAAGGAAGAAAGAGAAAGAAAGAAAGGAAAGAAGGCTGAAGACTGGGTAATTTATAAAAGAAAGAGGTTTAATAGACTCACAGTTCTGCATGGCTGAGGAAGCCTCAGGAAACTTACAGTCATGGCAGAGGGGAAGGCAGGCACCTTCTTCACGAGGCAGCAGGAAAGAGTGAACAAGAGCAGGGAAAACTGCCTTATAAAACCATCATGACAGAATCATGGCAGAGAAAGAAGTAGGTACCTTCTTCACAAGGCAGCAAGAAAGAGTGTGAACAAGAGCAGTGAAAACTGCTTTGTAAAACCATCAGATCTCATGAGAACTCACTCACTATCACAAGAACAGTATGGGGGAAACTCTCCCTATGATCCAATCACCTCCCACTGATCCCTTCCTCCACAAGTGGAAATTAAAGGGATTACAATTCAAGATGAGATTTGGGTGGGGACACAGCCAAACCATATCACCAGCTAAACTAAATTTTCCAGCTTCCTTCCAATTAGCTATAATTATATGACTATGCTCTTATCAATAGAATGTCAGTGGAAGTAGTCTGTGCCATTTCCAAGTTGGGCCCAAAGACATTTGATGTGTCTTCTCATACTCTCATTCTTCTTTCCATGGCTGGAATCCAATATGATGGTGAGTGAGTTTTGACTAGGAAGCTAATGGCAATGCCCCACAGAGTGCAAGCAACTCAATGGAAAGCTCTTAGTCCCCTGAAGTATCAGAATTTTCATACTGATTTGGAATAATTATCTGAGATCTCTTATGTGAAATATAAATATTCTAAAAATTTAGGAGATACTTCTATACCATTGTCATATAACATATATTAACTCTAAATGTTATGTATAGTAACTCTTTTAATACTCTTACCAACCCTAGGTAATATTATTATTACCTCAATTTTAAAGATCTATTACCAGCTAAAGGTAGTAGTTACTATTATTACCTATTTTTTTTAAACTGAGGCTCAGAGAAGGCCAGATTTGCACAGTTAGTAAGTGACTGAACTGGGATTCAAATCCAGAAAATTAGACTCCCAAATCTGTGCTTTTACCCACTGTTATGCACCACCTTCCAGCAATGTCTATGTCCTTTAGGCCACTATATTTGGAATGTTTGTTTCAACAGCTTAGCATGACCTTAAAAATACAGAAATCTGAACCTAGATAAATATGTGGTTAGAGCAGAACTAAGGAAACAGATTTCACACACAGGCTGCAAAAATAAGGACTTCTGTACTGTCATCACAAAATATTTTGAAAACTATCTCTGGCAGTAACTTGAAAGGTTGATCATTTACCCAGAGAGCAACAAGACTGTTGATGTGCTGGGGATTCCTTGATGCTTTTAGCAGAGGTCAGTTTTAAAAAAAAAAATGTGTTTTCAAACGAGAACTAGTAGGCCAGACATGGTGGCTCATGTCTGTAATCCCAGCTATTTGGGAGGCTGAGAGGGGCAGATTATCTGAGGCCAGGAGTTTGAGACCAGCCTGGTCAGGAGTTTCAAAACTCCTGAAAACCAGGAGTTTTCACCAACATGGTGAAACCTTGTCTCTACTAAAAATACAAAAATTAGCTGGGTGTGATGTTGTGTGCTTGTAATCCCAACTACTCGGGGGGCTGAGGCAGGAGAATCGCTTGAATGCAGAAGGCAGAGGCTGCAGTAAGCTGAGATCATGCCACTGCACTCCAGCTAGGGTGACAGAGTGAAACTCTGTCTCAAAAGTAAAATAAAATAAAATAAAATAATATAGAGAACTAGCAGGTGTAAAGGAAAAAGCTATAGAGAATGTCTAGAAATATGGTGCTATACCCTTAACACCAGGAGGTAAAATTGTTATAGCTCACAGCCCTTCCCAATGCCTCCAAATGAGGAAAACTAGTCATGGGAGATTATATTAAAGGTGTTGCCTCTTCTTGCCCATGTATTCTGATGGCCTCAAAAGACACAGCATTTAAATGAGAGAGAGGGAAATGGGTCATGGTAAACAGGAAGTAAAGTTGGCTTTAACACCATGCTCTGAAATGAAATCTGGGTGACATTGCTGGCACATGCAACCAAACAGACCCAGAAGCCTATCAAGTTTCTAAGGTATTTATATTTCAAAAGCAAAAGAAGCATGGCCTGAAAATGTCCTCAGACTCTCAAACCTACACCTGTAGGAAATGGATACTAAAATTACATGATCTTTTTAAGACCCGCTTCAGAGGTGGTCTTAAAGCATAACAGACTAGGAAGATTTTCCAAAGAGTAAAATTTGGAATTATAAAGGACATGGGGAATTACACCATGGTCAGGACAGGGAACCATCTCAGTTCCTCTCTGGTGGAATAATGATGTCATTGCTATGCAATGAGAAAAGAAAAAACTTTTCAGTGACTGTCAAAGTATATTCCATTTTTCCTTTATTGTCCTAAGACTGCTTATTGTAGTTATTCTGATCACACTCTAGATTATAATCTAGATGTGCTGGTGGATAATGATTTTGTTTTCTAGGCTTCCACATGCAGCCCTAATGGACCTAACGTGGAGGTCAGAACATCACCGAAGATACTGTACTTTGAAGTGGGTACAGAAATTGGATGAGGCTTAGGGTTTTATCCCTTGGTGAGGGATAAGGGAGTCAATGTGTGAGAGAAGGGTACAGATGGCTATTTGGTGCCCAGATGACAGGCACAGACTGCTAACTGCTCACTAAAATTTATCTTTGTCCTTGAACATATGTCTCTCCAGTCATTTGACATTAGCCATTTCTTTTTGCAATTAGTTAGGTATGGCCAGGTGGCTAGATTTTGACCATTAGAAGGGAATTAGAAGTGCTGAGTACCATTGCTGGTCCTGGGCCTTAACACTTTGGGTACTTCTCCTTTACATTCTCTCTAGTCTTTCTTCTTCCAGTTTGATGGAACACAGACACAGTGTTGACTTGGATTCAGCCATGCAGATAACTGCAGTCACCAGGAATGGTTAGCAACATAAGCCACTCACTGCTCAAGATTCACTCTCTATGCAGCCCCCTCAATGCTCTGTCCCTGGAGGCATTATGAACTCCACCAATAGCTCCCTTGCCTTCTGCCTTCTAGTTCAGAGAGTGGAATGAGTTAAGTCAGGATGTTTATTCCCTCCATGCTCTCTGTGCTGAGCTATCACAGGTTGGCTTCATCCTGCTACCAATGGCTATAGCATCTGTTGGGAGAGTCTTCACTTTGGCTACTCTCTTCTTGTGCCAGTAACTGCTTCCACCCCTTATTCCTTCAAACCTAGAGATGGAAAGAGTTCCTGGTCTTCCTCTTGCCTACCTCTCCTGTCCCATTGCTAGCGCTGGAGTATTGTACTGCATCTTGTTAGTTTCCTTAGCCTTCCCATCCTTGTGTCAATAATCCCCTTAAAGAACTTCCTCCAATGGCCCTTTTGAGTGTGCCTTCTTTTTCCTGAAGGATCTGATGAGTGGGGTTTCTGAATAATCCCATCAAGAGAAACTCTCCTACTAATAACTCTCCCAAGAACTGTTAGATGAGAGATAAGTACCCATGTTTTTTTAAGCCACTCTTTTTTATTTGTTATAGTAATTTAGTCTAACCCTAATTAATAGAGTATGATATATTTTTTCTAGAAGTGTGTTCATTTCATTGAATTTTCAAATTTGTTGGCATAAAGTGATTCATTGACCCCTCTTTCTCTCTCTAAGGTCTATAGCATCTGCATGTTTTATTTTTCATTCTAAAATTGGATATTTGAGCCATTATTTTTCTTGATTGTCTCATCACATAGATATTAGTTTTTATCAATCTTTTTAAAGAATGAACTTTTAAGGTTTGTTCAATTACTCCATTATATGTTCATTTTCTATTTCATTAATTGTACTAGTTATCAAGCAAATTATTTTGGAACTCAGCAGCTAAAAAGAATAGAAATGTTTATTTATCATAACACAGTCTTTCTGTGAGCAAGGCAGAAATTGTAGTGTTATTGTATGATCTGACCTTGACAGTCACACATCATCTTTTCTAGAATATCCTATTGGTTACACAAGTCAGCCATATTTGATATTGGAGGGAGATATGCAAGAGCATGAATACCAGGAAGTGAGGATGTTGGGTTCAGGTTGGGGTTCTGGTATTGGGGTTAGAGTAGGCATATGTAGGAGAGCCCCCCTCATCTGCCCACTACCAGGAATGTCAGATGACCATCAGGTGATGGTCAGGTGGTTATTAAACTGTCTCACTAAAATAATAATTGGATGCAGCTGGTACCAGAGAAAGGCAGTCACCCAGTAGACAGAAAATACCTGAAGCTGGTGATCAGCAGCTTTCTGATAAGATCTCAGGATCTTGGCTTGGGTGAGTGGGTTCAGCATGCACACTAAGAGGCAAAATGGCAGTTTAACTGATATATGACCTGCCACTAGGAACACTCAACTGGTAAGGGAAAAATGCCTCAAGAGAGCATGTGAACAGCTTCAGTAAACACACTGCACCTGCAACCCTTCCCAAGTGCTGGCAGGCCACTGTGTATGTGGACAGCCCAAGGGAAGAATGACGGGAGAAGAAATGCAAACCCCAGAATCATACCAATGTATAAAAACCCCAAGTCAAAGGTCAGATGAGGCACTTGGATCTCTCAAGTCACCCGCTTAGCCCTTTTCCAAGTGTACTTTACTTCCATTCATTCCTGCTCTAAGACTTTTAAATAAACTCACACTCCTGCTCAAAAACTCGCCTCGCTCTCTCACTCTGCATTATACACATAAGATGAATTCTTTCCTTTGAGGAGGCGAGAATTGAGCTGCTATAGAGCTGTACAGATTCGCCACCTACCTCACCTTCTTAGGCTGGAGGCATTCAACCCCCATACACAGTTTCCTTCTCCCTTTTCACTCTCCCACTTACTAATCAACTCCCAGAATGGCTCCTCTCAGCCACAGCGGCTCTGCCTCCCATGGCTGATCTCTCAGCTCTCCCTGATGGTGGCTCACAGGAGTGAAAAAAGATGTTAGAAACTGCACCAAGTAGACCTGAGACACTAACGGCCCTCCTGGACAGGAGGCTCATGAAAGGGGTAGGGCTAAAGCCTAAGACTGTGCAATGTCTGGGGTTTCCTCTGTCTTTCCTATTAAAATGGGCTATTTTCCTAAAACCGACAACACCTATTTTGTTGTCTCTCTGTGCATTCTGAAATGGCCTTGCATATCCACCAGACCATCTACCTCAGGGGCAGGTCTGCCGTTTCTCCACTTTCACTCTGCACGCCACACAACTTCCTTCTCTGCTCAGACATATAGTCCCGCTTTGTTATTCGTATGCCTGAGCTCTTGCTGTGTTTGCAAAGCAGCAAAGAGATGGGCTCCCTTGTGGATTTCTGTTGGCTCATTTCTGGGACAGACACTTATCAGAACCCTGACTCTGCCAGCTCCTTATGACTTACCATATGCATTTCATTTCTGTTATGCTCCAGGGCCAAGTTTTTTGGTGTCTTTTGATGCTGTTTATCTGCTGCACAGGATCTCATTCTAGCTTTTTAAGGATGCCACCTACCTGCCTTTATTTTTTTAGTAAGCAACCCTTTGGGAGGAGAGAAAATTCTTCCTTTGCCATTTGCAAACCCTTATTCTAAGCCCCAAGTCTTCTGGAGGTTCCTCCTGTATGTCAAGAGGGCAAAAAAATGCTGCCCTTTTGAATTCAAGGGCTGCTGTTTTTGTGAGCACATGAAGGCTTTCCATGGGAATTCCTCTGGCTTCTTTCCATTTCCTCCTGTAGCAGAGGGATTATCTTGTCTGTTTAAGCATTTGTTCTCCATGTTACCCTGGGAGGGTAAGGAACCCCAAATACAAATTTTTCTCCATTCTTCTAATCACCTCCATACCCTTTTCAATATGTATAAGGACCTTCAAGGTCATATTCGAAGGGAGGGAAGTCTAACCTCTTGCAGCAGTTGGCTGAAAAACAGGCTTCTCATCTAACTAAAGAACATGGGAAATAGAAATATCAGAAAAGAAATAGTCATTTTGTTGCTAGAATGCTCCAAGTGAGAGTCATCTTAAGGTCACAGAGACAAGGATACAGGCCAGCTCAAGGCTGCAGGCACAATAGACAAAAGTACTCATAGGACAGAGAAGAAGGCTGGTCCCAGGCTATAGGCACAGATTACCATTAGAACAGAGATGAAGGAAGAAGGCAAGATTGGGGGTTCCCAGCAAGACCAGTTCATTCTGGACCCCCAAACTCTAAAAAGAAAATGCCTAATATTTTTCTGTAATACAGTCTAGGTTGAATACAAGCTCAGGGACCAGGAATCTTGGCCAGAAAATGGGATCATCAATTTTAATATGATCTATTGACTAGATTTGTTTTGTCAGCAGCAGGGAAAGTGGGCAAAAGTCTCCTATGTACAGGCCTTCACAGTCCTAAGAAATAGCTCTGATCTTTGTTGGGCTTATAAAATGGATCCAGTGATGATAGCAGCCATAGTCAGGCAGCCCCCTCCTGTTGATTTGGGAGACCTCTTATGGGGTTTATGCAGGTCTCAAGCCCCAGAGGAATCAAGAGCAGAGCTTAGTTCAAACTCCACTGCCCTTTCTACCCTATCATATCCAAGTCTCCCAGCCCTGATCCTTTCCTTCCCTACCCAGGGCCACCCTCTAGATACCACCCCCTTAAGTTATGCCCTTTCAAGAGGTTAGCGGCTCCAGTGGAGCCACTAGAGTCCAAACTCTATTGACTATGCAAGGCCTAAGCCAAATTAAAATGGAAGTAGGGAAGTTTATGGAAGGCTCTAACAAATACATTAAAGGGTCCCATAAGGCAAGCTTGACATTTAAACTCACATGGAGGGACCAGTCAGTCATACTAGGGCAAAGTCTGTCTAAGGGAGAATGTGGATCTATTATGGAAGTGGCCCAATAATTTGCAAATGCCATGCATATGACCGACCCTGGTGGCTACTCTGTGGGGGGGAGGGCCACAACAGTTTCTCAGGTGGACCTCATTTGGGATTACAATATCCAGTGGGGCATGTGGACAAGGGGCCACATATTCCTCTGTCTGGTAGAAGAAATGAAAGCTAGCAGAGCAAAATCTGTGAACTTTAGTAAATTGGCCTTAATAGATCAAGGCCTTTTTGAAACCTCCACTGCTTTTCTAGGGAGGCTATAAGAGGCTCTAATGAAGTATATTAACCTAGACCCAGAGACACCAGAAGGGCAACTGGTCCTAAAGGACAATTTCCTAACTCAGGCAGCCCCAAATGCTCAGATATTTGGAAGAAACTCCAGATATTTGGAAGAAACTCCAAAAACTAGCACTGGATCCCAACACCCCTATGCCTAATACCCTCAAAATAGCTTCCTCAGTCTTTTGCAACCAGGACCAGGAGGAAGAGGAAAGGGTTCAGGAAAAAGGAGATGTGAAAGGAAAAGAGGTAGCTCCAACTACTGGCTGCTGTACGAGTCTGTTGCCCTCAGAATACCCTCCCAGGTAACTGCCATTGGTGTGGGAAGCCAGGCCGCTGGAAGGCAAACAGCCCCAATGGGACAGATGGAAAAAAGATCTGCATGGCTTGCCCCTTATGCCACAAGCTCAGCCACGGGATCTGAGACATCCCTGAGGACCAAAGGGCTCCTGGGACAGAATCTCAACCTCTGATGACCTTGTGCTGAAGGGGCCTTATGCTCTGGCCAGCTCCTGGATTGAACATCACTACTGAGGGCATGGCGCTAAGGGCTGCTTTGGATGTGGCAGGTAGGACTGTAAGGTTTCTTTTGGACGTAGGAGCTGCCTGCTCAGTTCTTACCTCTTTTCCTGGGCAATTATCCTCCAAATCCTGCCAGGCAATGGGGTAAATGGGGCACCCATAACCTAGAGCTTTGCTTCTTCTCTGTGCTGCCTGTGTGGATAAATGGTATTTTCTCATTCATTTTTAGTGATGCCATAATGTCCTATGCCACTTTTGGGTAGATATGTTTTGTTTAGACTAGGGGTTCAGTTAACCTTTCCTCTAGGGCCAACACCCCCTCTTCCAAATGCAATCTTATTCCTGAAGGTAATCACACACAAGGATGAACTGCCCACAGACCTTCCCATTAATCCAGAGGTCTGGGCCCCAGAAATACCAGGAAGGGCCATAATGGCTATGCCTATGGTAATTCAGCTCAAGGATCTTTCTAGTTATCCTTGCAGAGGGCAGTTTCCTCTTCAGCTGGAGGCCAAAGAGGAACTTCAGCTCCTGATTTAAAAATTTCTAAAACATGGATTAATATCCTGTAACTCATCCTATAACACCCCTATCTTACCTGTTAAAAAGAGTAATGGAAAATACAAGTTAGTCTGGGACCTGTGAGTCATAAATAAGGCAGTAGTCTGAATACACCCAATGGTCCCCAACTCATATGTAATTCTAGAAGTGCCTCTAAATGCTCAGTGGTTTTCAGTCTTAAACTTCAAAAATTTCTTCTGTATCCCCCTGGACCAATCCTCCCAATTTATATTTGCATTTGAGTGGGAGAATGAAAAAGGAAGAAGTTAACAGCTCAACTGGACAATACTTCCACAAAGTTTCAGAGATAGTCCCCATTTGTTTGGGAAAGTGTTAGCTAGATATTTGCAGGACCTAAGTCTTGATGGGGGAGAGCATCTCCTACAGTACGTGGATGACCTGTTAATCTGCTCCCCAACAAGAGAGTTAGGAATCTAACATCTAAACTTTCTGGTAGACAGAAGGTACAAGATGTCTGAGACCAAGACATGGCTACTGAGAAAGCAGGCCAATACCTGGGGATAATCCTTACCCCCAAAGAATACAAACTCTCTGCAGAATAGATACAGCCATCCTTAGAATACTTACCCTAAGCCCCTGAAAGCAACTTTGAGCTTTTCTGGGGATCACACGATTTGCAGACTTTGGATACTGGAATGTGGTTGAAATATTAAGTCCTTATATCAGGTTCTAAAAGAAGGGACTGATAGAGACACAATCTCAGGGAAAAGAATCAGAAGCAAGCCTTTGGGCAGTTAAAAACTGCCCTGTCACAAGCCCCAGCCCTTGGCTTACCCATGATAACCAAACCATTTCAGTTTTTCATCACTGAAAGGCAAAGGGTAGCCCTAGGACTGCTAAGTCAATCTTTGGGCCAGTTAAACATGCTGTAGGTTTCTTGTCAAAGAACCTTGACCCAGCAGCACAATGGTGGCCACATTACCTCAAGGCAGTGGCTGCAGCAGAGGCCTTCAGCATCACAACAGGACAATCTGGCTCCTAATGTCCCACCAAATAGACCCTTTATTGGACATAAAAGGACCACAATGGCTCACTGACAACACATTGCTAAAGTACCAAGTCTTGTTGTTGGAAAACCCACAGGTAACAGTTGAGCAGTGCTACACCCTTTACCCAGCCCCCTTACTGCCACTACCAGGAGATGATAACTCAACATATTCGTGTTGTGAGATACTTAACAAAATTTATGCCAGCATAATCCAGACAAAATAGGTTTCCAGATGACAGTACCTTTGTCAGGGATGGAACTAGGTATGCACAGTATGCTACAGAGTCCCATCACCAAGTTGTAGAGGCTAAAGCTCTGTTCCCAGGGATCTCAGCACAACTAGCCAAACTCATCACACTGACCAGAGCCCTAAAACTAGGGGAAAGAAAAAGAATGAACATCTGTACAGATTCCAAATATGCCTTCCTGGTGCTTCATGCCCACATGGCTATCTGGAAGGAAAGAGGGTATCTAATAGCTTGGGATACTCCTATTAACTGTGGGCCTCAAATCTTAGAGCTACTGGAGGCTGTTCATTTGGCTTAGGAAGTGACAGTAGTATACTGTGAAGGACACCACAGGGGCTCTATGAAACTTCATGGGAAAATAAGTTAGCTGACAAAAAAGCTGAAGAGGCAGCTATGTCAAATGATACCTTCATGGGGACCTTGTTCACCTCTCTCTCTTTCTCCAATACACTAAGGAAGAAATAGATTGGGCCACCCAACATGGGTATAAAGAAGAAACCAATGGATGGTACAGATTGGAAGAATTTTTCCATCTACCTCCCAGCAGAAAGCCTCCCAATGAAAAGCTTTCCATTGGGAGGCAGACGGAGAAATTGGAGGAGAGATGAAGAAATTGGCAAGTAGATGGAGAAAAGTTTGGGGAATCTCGGTTAATGACAGAATTGGTTATGGGTGTATGTTTGGTAAGTTTGTTGGTTAGGATCTACAGTGAGAGTCACACTGGAAACTGTACTGGGAAGAGCCCCTACATCCATTCCATTTTTCTTCTTGGCCATAATGCAAATAGGGCTATTCCCATTAAAGTGATATTAGAAAAATGGAACTTCCCAATGGAGAGTCATTAAGAGTTTATACAACTTCTACCACCTTGCAAAGGACAGTCTAGGGCAAGTTTGTAAATAAGTGTTCAGTGGGAAGGGACTAAACAAAACTATTCAACAGGTTTGTCAAGCTTGTACATTGTACACCATAAATAATGCCCAGAGAGGGAAGCCCCTCCATTAATAAGGCCAATCCAGAGGAGAGGTACATACCTTGGGGAGGACTGGCAAATGGAATTCACTCATCTTCCTGCATGCTGCAGGTATAAGTACCTCTTGGTCTCTGTAGACACCTTCACAAAATGGGTAGAAGACTGCCTCAAAAGGACTGAAAAGGCACAGGAGGTAGCTAAATTCCTCCTAAAGGAACACATTCCCTGGTTTGAGCTAACCAGGTTATTGCAAAGTGACAATGGTCCATCCTTTATTTCCCAAGTAACTCAACAGGTTAGTAGTGCCCTAGACATAAAGTGGTACCTTCACCTTGCCTGGAGATCACAATCTTCAGGAAAAATGGAAAGAACTAACCAAACCCTCAAACACATCCTCAATAAACTCTATCAGAAAACAGCATAGCCACAGGTTGACCTCTTACCATTAGCCCTCCTTCAGATCCATATTGCTCCTCAGACTCCCTTGTAATTGAGCCCCTTTGAGGCCTTATATGGTAGGCCATTCCTATATTTGGACTTTTACTTGATGAAGAAACTGTCAAAATCACCTACTGTGTCTCTTCTTTAGCAGACTTTCCAACAGGCTCTCTGGGTATTTTGGTTACAAAGAAACCCAAAATCAGAAGGGGGAAAATACCAGCCTCTGTATCCTCCAGGCTCACTCGTTCTCATTAAAGCTTGAAGGGATGGAACTCTGAATTCCCAACTAACTCCAGTCTGAAGGGACCTCTTCACCCCCAGAGCCATTAACATACCAGAGATTGCCAGCTGGATACATCACACCTGAGTGAAGCTGTGGAAAGGCCCCAAAACACCAGATCTGGAAGCAATGCCCTCAGCTCCAGAACACACTTGTGAGGCACTGGAAAAGCAGTATTTCCTCTTTAAGTGAAAATAGAAGTAATGCTCCTCGACATCCTTTCACCTCAGAGTAAAATGATCTTAATATTAGAAATCTTACTTGCAATTTCTCTGATTTTAACCCTAACTTGTACACCACTAGGTATTCCAGTGGCAGCTTTCTTTGCAACCAGTTTCTCTCTTCACAGTCACCTTACACTGCCATGGACCTGCTCCTAATGGTTCTCAATCTCACTCCTTTACTAGCAGCACACCACCATCCTGATTTTCCATTATTGGAAAAAGCTCAGTAATTGCTCCAAAGCACAGGATTCCCTTACTCCACCAATTGCTGGTTATGTATCAGCTCTTCTGCTAAAACACCAGGGAGAGCTTATCCATCCTCACCAAGAGACTGGACAAGCATAGAGGCAGAACTGCATATTTTCTATCAATGGAAGGCTAATGGGAGATGTTCAGGCCTCCAAATAGCCTTCTTGCAAAAGTAAAGCAAGATTTCCCTGATATCTGCAAGGAACCTCCCAGTTTTGGATCTACCTTTTCTAATATCACTTTAATGGGAATAGCCCATATTTGTGTTATGGCCAAGAAGAAAAATGGAACAGATGTAGGGGCTCTTCCCAGTACAGCTTGCAGTGTTACTCTCACTGTAGATCTTAACCAATGAACTTACCAAACATACACCCACAACTAATTCTGCCATCACACAAGTTTCCCCAAACCTTCAAATATTATCTTTCTTCAGGGAACTCTGCTAAATAAATCTACTCAGTTTTGCCAGCGACAACCAAACTTTTGCAATATTCAAAATTTCTGGTTCCGGCCTGCTGATATTACCAATGTCTGCGAATTACTAACCTTAGCTCTACAGAAGAATGGGTTCTATTGGGCCAAATTCAAAATTCTCTTTTTTGGGAAAATAAAACCAAGGGAACTAAACAGAACCAAAGCCCATGCACATAGGTTTTAGCAGGCATGACTTTAGCCACCAACTACCTGGGCATGTTGGTAGCCTTGGCATTTCTTGGAGCTCTCCTCACCCACTTATTTCATTTTGACATCTCTACTTATCTTAAAACCCAAGGAGCCTTCTATATTTGTGGCCAGCCAGTTCACCAATGCCTCCCCACTAACTGGACTAGAATTTGTACCATAGGCTATGTATCCCAGGACATCTTCATAGTCCCTGGCAATCTCTCTCTTCCAGTACCAATCTATAGGCATTCCATCTTTCCCAGCATGAGGAGGGCTATCCAATTAATTCTTCTCACAGAACTTGGCATTATAGCCAGTAGGGGAACCAGAACTGCTAGAATCACAAAAGCCTTCTTGACCTATAGCCAGCTCTCAAGGGAAATAGCCCACAATACTGATGCCATGGCTACAACTTTAACAACTATGCAAGAACAAATTGACTCTTTAGCAGCTATAGTCCTCCAAAATTATCAAGAATTAGATATGTTAATGGAAGCACAGGGAGGAATTTGTTTAGCCTTAGATAAAAACTGTTGCTTATGGGAAAATCAATTGGGAAAAGTACACTATCAGACAACTCCTAAACTGAGCCTCCAGTTTACTGGAACAAGCCTCTCAGGGGTGGTTAGATTAAGAAAGAACCTGGAAAGGGTTCTCCTAGGTTCTTCCCCTTTTAGACCCACTTGTTAGTCTCCTACTTTTGCTCCTTTTTGGGCCATGTCTTCTAAATCTAGCAACCCTATTTGCCCCCTCACACCTTCAGGCCATCAAGCTCCAGATGATCCTCAGTGAGAGATACCATCCTCTCAATATTCAATACTCACTCTTCTACAGACAACCACTAGACTGCCCGTCAGTGAGACACGACAGAGGCGAAATCCTGCCCCTGTCTCCCTTGGACCTTGCTGGATACCACTTTCACCAACCCGCAAAGCCACCCTACTCTGATAGCTAGTAAGAGGCCAAGACCCACAGAACAATCATCACTGCCCTCTGTCAGCAGGAAGCAGTTACAGAAAACTGACCTTTTTCCATTTTCCGAAAGAATTCGGTCGGGAATGTTAGAACAGTTAGGCAGACATGAGCAGGGCAAAAGAGGTACACATCCCGCCGCCACTGCCGTGAATGTCAGGTGACCATCAGCTGATCAGGCGATGGTCAGGTGGTTGTTAAGCTGGCTCACTAAAATAGTGTTTTCTATCTATTGGGAGACAGGACAGGCTCCCAATAGATAGAAAACACCTAAAACATGATCAGCAGCTTCCCAATAAAAATCTCAGGAGTTGGATGAGTGGGCCCAAGCTTGCACACTAAAAGGCAAAATAGTGGAGTTTAACTGGTCTATGACCTTCCTCTAGGAATGCTCAAGTGGTAAGGGAAAAATGCCTCAAGTGAGCACACATAAAACTTCAATAAACACATTGCACGTGCAGCCCCTCCCAAGTGCTGGCAGGCCACTGCACATGTGGACATCCCACCCCAAGGAAAAATTAAGGAAGGAGAGATGCAAACCTCAGAACCATGCCAATGTATAAAAAACCCAGGTGAAGGGTTGGATAGGGCACTCGGATCTCTTAAGTTGCCTGCTTGGCCCTCTTCTAAGTATACTTTCTTTCCTTTCACTTCTGCTCTAGTACTTTTTAAATAAACTCTCACTCCTGCTCAGAAACTTGCCTGGTCTCTCACTCTGCCTTATACCCCTTAGGTAAATTATTTCCTTTAAGGAGGCAAGATTCAAGTTGCCGCAGACCCACGTGGACCCCCTGCTGCTAACAATCCGGGAGCTATCTACCACATTAGTTTTTGCCCTGATGTTTACTATTTCCCTTCTTGAACTTTCTTTGGTCTTACTTTGCTGTTTTTTTTCTATCAACAAAAGGATGATATTACCTCTTTAATATCAGTCTTTCTTCTTTTCTAATATATTCATTTATGAGTATAAATTTTACATAAATTTAATATTAGCTGTTTCCTATAAGATTTCATCTGTTGGAAATTATTATTCAATTAAAATCACTTTCTTCCATTTTACTTTTTCTTTTTTGACTCATGGATTATTTAGAAATGTTACATAATTTTTAAACATGCAAGTTTTCTAGGTTTTTATAAAATGGAGTCTAGGCTTGATTGTATTGTAGTCAGACAATAGATACTATTATCAAGACTTGTTTTATAGCCAGGTATATAGTCAATTTTTGTAGATGCTCTTTGTGACCTTGAAAGAATGTGTATCTGCAATTACTTGGCACAAGGTTCTGTATAATTCTATTAGGTTAAGTTTGCTAATTGTGTGTTTTAGGTGCTCTCTATTCTAATATTTTTTAAAAATTTGCTAATCCTACCAATAAACTATGAATGCAAGTTTAAATCAACCATCTTGACAGTATGACTGTTTGTTTGTACTTTTCTTATAGTAGTTCAGCAAATTTTTGCTTTGTATATTTTAAGGTTGCATTAGAAGGAACATATACATTTAAAATCACTATATCTTCTGGGTGGTCCCTTCTATCCATGGTAATACTTTTAAAGTCTATTTTGATTGATAACAGTATAGGTCTTCCCATGCTTGGCTCCTTTTAAGGTCTTTGAGTTTGATATTCTACAGTTTCACCAAGATATGGCTAGGTATGAATTTCTAAGTTTCAGCATGCTTACTTAAAATATTTTCTCTACCCAATTCTTTTCTTTTTTCCTTTTCTTCTGAGGAGGCAATCTGTCCTATGCTATATCTTCTGCTCTTAGACTCCATGTCTTTTTATAGAGTTTCCATCTCTCAGTTTCTCAGTGTTATACTGAGTATAATCTCCCATGAGCTGTTTTTCATTTCACTAATTATTTCTTCAGATCTGCTTCATTTCCTGTTAAATCCATCCATTAAGGGTTTCTCTCTCTCTCTCTCTCTCTCTCTCTCTCTCTCTCTCTCTCTCTCTCTCTCTATCTGTTCCTAATCCCTTTGACACAACCCCACACTGTTTCCTAAAAACTGACCTGAAGAATGAATTCAGGTCCCTTTCCAATAATTAGCCACATGCATCACATAACCCATGACTTTATCTGAGCATGTTTTGGGCTTTTATTTGCAACCTACATGGCCTCACTAGGCATCCAACTTTAGGTGTATTTAGAGGCTTTGTGTGGGGCCAGGTGCAGTGGCTCATGGCTGTAATCCCAGCACTTTGGGAGGCTGAGGCAGATAGATTGCTTGAGCCCAGGAGTTTGAGACCAGCCTGGGCAATGTAGGAAACCCTATCTATTAAAAAAAAAAATTAGATGGGTGTGGTGGTGCATGCTTGCAGTCCCAGCTACTCAAGATGCTGAGGTGGGAGGATTGCTTAAGTCAAGGAGGTCAAGACTGCAGTAAGCCATGATCACGCCATTGCACTCCAGCCTGGGTGACAGAGAGAAACCCTGTCTCAAAAAAAAAAAAAAAAAAAAAGCTTGGAGTGACTATCCCAAGGCATTTGTTTTGAGTCCTGAAGGTTAAAAGTCATCCTCATAGCCTTTCCAATGCAGTAACACTTCTTGTGTGCTTTGCAATTAAAAAATGGAAAATACTTCCCTCAGACTATGAGAGTCTCTGTAAATATACACTTGAACAATTTTTAAGCTGCTATACCTCAATAATAAAATGTTTCCTGGTTACTTATTAAGTTTTAAATTTCAATTATTAGATTTTCTGAAAGTTCAATTTTATATTTTTCAAATCTATGGCATATTTTTTTATAATTTACTGTACCTGGGTTTAAGATTGTCTTTTATTTCTTTAAACTCTGTAAGTATAGTTATTGAGAATTTGATCATTTCTGTATCTGGGTCTCTGCAAGTCTGTTTCTGCTGCCCTGTTCCTTTGGTTATTTATTTATTTTTACTGTGAATTGCTGCTCATTGCTTAGATAATTATTTATTAGTTTTCTTAAGATCTAGGATAAAATCCAGAGAGGACATGTGTTTGTTTCTGTCAGGTGAGTAAATATACTACAAATCCGGAATCACTACACTAAATTTACAGCTTGAGGTTTTTTTTTTTTTTTTTTTTCCTGTTTTTCCATTCAATTAGTGGGAATTTGGCTCAAAATCTGAGTGGTGATAAGCAGATGGATATCATTTCATCAGTCTTAAATTTATTTCAGCAATATGAAATTAATCAGCAATATTAAATTTATTTCTTCTACTTTTCTCAGTGCCAAGACAATTTCTGAGTGGAAATATTGAAGTGATTTACATTTATCTCAACTTTAGATGAATAGTTAGCCCTTTGGGGTTAGAGGGTTTTGGTTTTATAGGCATTGGTCCCTTATTAGACTCCTTACTTCAGGATGAACCAGGATTTGACTTCTGTTCCCCTAGCCCTCTGAGACATTAATACCCAAAGCACAAGATCAATCAGTTAAGATGCCCTCAACACAAAAGTGAATTCAATCCTGCTAACCTTTCCAGATTTCTGCCTTCCTTTAAATTATGATTTGCTGATTCCACATTATCTTGTGAGATTTTTGATGCTTTCAAAAATATTTTTAAGAATATTTTATTATCTTTTGTTGTTTATATTAGGCTGCTTGGTTCTGAATTATTAGCCTGCTGTATTGACAGAAATCAAAGTTGTCCCTTCAAGACATAAATAAGTTTATGTCATTTATTTTAAAAAATTCTACTAGGAGAGAGATCCAAGATGGCTGATCACTAGCAGTTCAGGATTGCAGCTCCCAGTAAAAGCACAGAGAGCCAGTGGACGCCACACTTACCGATAAATTTTTGCTGCCCACGGACCAGGACATTCCCAGCGGAGGAGCCCCATGGGTTGCCAGCGCGACCCTTTCGGCTGGCGGGGCTTTTTTGCTGGTGCCTTGGCTCGGCGGCTCTTGGTGCGGAGTAAATGGGACTGAGTCTCCTTTTGGATGATGTTTGGAGTTCTGGGAAGTCAGAGCAGTCCATCGAGCTGATTGAAAAAGGGGCTGAAGACGGAAATCAGACCGGAGACCCCCGGGCAGAAAAGCACCACGAATTTCAATGCTGCTGTTTTAGCTAGCGTTGCGGGTCGCCACAGTGAAAATTACATAGATTCTGGAGCTGGGAATTAACAAGCTGGACGTCCACTCAGAGACCTAATTTGAAAGTGGGTAATTACAAAGACGACAGATGGATAAAACCATAAAGATGCCAAGAAGCCACCGTAAAAAAA
>CAUYQU010066935.1:0-24898 GCA_963574635.1 Cheracebus regulus | reverse complement strand
GCATTTTACAGATTTAAATGAAATCCTGAGCAATAGAGCAAGATTTTCGTTCTCTCTCCCTCTTTCTCTTTCTTTCTTTTTTCTCTTTTATTCTACTTCTTTCTCTCTCTTAAAAAAAAAAAAAGAAGTGGTGAGAGTCATCATCCTTGTCTTGTTTCCATTCTCAGGGAATTCTTTTAACTTTTTCCCGTTCAATATTTTATTGGCTGTCAGTTTGTCATAGTTAGCTTTTTCTTCATTGAGATAAATCCCTTGTATGCTGATTTTGTTGAAGGTTTTAATCATAAAATGATGCTCAATTTTGTCAAATGCTTTTTTCTTATGAGTACACATGTCATTGGAATCAGGAACAACCAGATAATTCAGGTTAATATTCTCATCTCAAAATATTTAACTTAATGAAACATGTAAAGCTCCACAGATTTGTGTTTTAAGCTATCTGAAATTGTTTGAGCAAATTTTTTATTTGAAGTGAATTCAGAAGTCAGGACAGAAACCAGACTGGGTCCAGGACCATATTGAATCTAGTAGTTAACTGGATTGGATCCAGTTAGAAGTCTGAATGTCTGACTGGGTCAGAAAGAAACTGGCAGTAAATGGCAATACCGCAAGGAGTAAAAGCTCTGGCTTTCAGAAATTCATGGGAATTTTTGAGTTTTATCCATCTTGCTGCTTGTTCTTCTGTACTTCAGTAGGAAAAAAATCATTGACTAAGTTGCTCAAGGGGATCCAATAGCCAAATCCAAGTTTTAATGTCAAAATGGGATTCTTAATTTCTGAAGAACAGAGTAATCCACCTTGCAGCTATGCCTACATTTACATGTATAAGTATTAGGCCCCAGAAGCAGCAAATGCTTACAAAAATGGCAAAATCTTACCATAGATAGTTAAATATTATAGTGGGACATGTCAAATGAACAGAATTGCACTTTAAGAAGTCCATTTAAAGATGAGATCTCCTGAATAAGGCTAATCCAGGGATGCTGGTTGAAGCTTCTAAAAAGTCAGAAGCTTCTAAAAAATATTTCAACATTTTTATAACCCCCCTGAAAAGACTTTTTATAAAAGGAAATCAAAAAGCTTAAGCAACCAATTGCAAAGAAAAAACAGAATTTGCTAACCTTTTGACTTAGTTATCATCCCCCTCTAAAGGCTAAAAGAAATCAGGATAAAGTGTTTATACAAGATAGACCCTGAAGTAAAGTAGGCTCACTTCTTTTTCAGAGCTATTCATGCTGAGCGCAGACACAGACAGTGTTTTCTTTGCCCTATTGCTTAAGGGTCTCCACCCTGAACTCAGCAAATTTTTGTGATACCACTAGATATTTTGTAAAATGAATTTGCATCTAGAAAAGAAATCTCCCTTTGTAAGAGTGTCTGCCTCTATGAACTTGGAGGAGAGGGAAGATTGAGTCACTTAGAAACTCTTATTATTGGTTTAAATTTATATAACAAGTCTTATTTTTGATTAAGGTGCTTTTTCTGGCCATCTTGTCTTAAATGGGACTTTACCTCCACATTTCCTTGTTTGGGCAACACTGATACACTATTTAGGCATAAAGTTCTAGCTGTGTGTTTTTGAGATAAAAAATTTCCGTCTTGTTTCACCTAAGAATTGTCCTTTTAGAAATGATAATTTATGATTTCCTAATCAACAATTGCTTAGGAAAATAAACAGGAAATTAGAGTATCAACAGTCTGAATGTAGAAAACAAAAATTATTTGGAATTTGGCAAAAAAAAAAATCTGACTGAAAGCTGTAAGAACTATTTCTATCTGTGTCTGTATGTCAGTATGTTTATGTGTTATGTGCATGTGGTATTTCTATGTGATTTAAGATAACATTTGGTAAATAAGACTAGTTTAAAAATCGTTGGTAAATTAAAATAGGAATGTCTTCAGATTTGCCAGCATTAAATATAATTTAGACATTTTTTCACCTGGGCCTAATGGTCCAACTGATATATGCTATACTAAAACATATTTTGGGGTCATAAAACTGCTCCTGTAGTATTTTTGATAAATGCTTGATTTGCCTATAAGCTAAAGCTTTAA
This sequence comes from Cheracebus regulus, assembly GCA_963574635.1. Classification (NCBI taxonomy): domain Eukaryota; kingdom Metazoa; phylum Chordata; class Mammalia; order Primates; family Pitheciidae; genus Cheracebus; species Cheracebus regulus. Next base: position 22,843 of record CAUYQU010066935.1, on the reverse strand, counting down.
GTGCTGGCCAGTGGTCACCCCTGAAGTCTTGCCCACATCTTACTGTGAGATTAGTGTCTTTGGTTTTAAGCCTCTAGATTCTAGGGTCTAGATAGTTGGCCATGGTGAGGCCTGCAGGCATATGCATGTCCTCAACATATGTTCCACCATCTTCAAGGCAAGGTCCTATTCTCCCTAGTCCAGGTGTGCCTTCTGACAATGCCAGGAAGGTTTGTATCCTGCAGACATCATCTTCACAGCTCTAGTCTCTGTCCTAAGCTTTACATCTGCTATGTAAATTCTAAATACAGACAAGTTCTGTCTTTCATAGTTATCCTGTCATATGGGCAACTGGGAACCCTGGAGAACAAAAGAAGACAGTAGAGATGATACCTGTGGTGTTAAAAATTATTTTTAGTTATTTAAAATAACTAAAAATAAAAGTCATTTTATATTAAATTAAGTAATAAATTCATAAAATTATTTTATACTCATAAAATTATTTAAATATTCATAAAGTTATTTCCAAGCAAGTTAAGATTCTGAAACAATTATTAGAAATATATTTAAGTTTTTATACTTTGGCATCTTATTTTATTTAATATAAAAATCTACCTATATTTATATCTGTTAATAAACAAAAAATTGAGAAAACTCTAAATTATATGAAATAATTTTCATCCTTAAATGTTATTATAAAACAGTTTAAATTATATATTTTCTAGATTTTTTTCACTGATAATTAGGGTTGTTAACATTAAAAATTGTAGTCGATATATGTAATTAAAATTAGTGAATATAAGATAAACAATTCTATATACAGAGTGTATGAAGAAAAGCAAGGTATATTTTTGGCAAGGAAAGTTCTAAAGGCATGAAAATGTGTGTTTGTTGAGAAAAAATAATTTTGTGCAGTTTAGAAGCTATTTAATGTTTGTTCTGGTTTGGCTCTGTGTCCTCATCCAAATCTCATCTTGAATTATAGTTCCCATAATCCCCATGTGTTGTGGGAGGGACCTGGTGGGAGGTAACTGAATCATTGGGGTGGTTGTCCCCATGCTGTTCTTGTGATAGTCAAGGAGTTCTCATAAGATCAGATGGTTTTATAAAGGGCTTTCCCTTTTTGCTTGACATTTCTCTCTTCTGCCACCATGTGAACAAGAACATGTTTGCTTCCCCTTCTGCCATAACTATAAGTGTGCTGAGGCCTCCCAGGCATACAGAACTGTGAGTAAACTAAACATCTTTCCTTTAAAAATTGCTCAGTCTCAGGTATTTCTTCATAGCAGTGTCAAAATGAACTCATACAGTAAATTGGTGGCACAGAGAATAGGGTGCTGATACAAAGATACTCCAAAATGTGGAAGCTATTTTGGAAATAACAGCCTGAGGCTGGAACAGTTTGGAGAACTCAGAAGAAAACAGAAAGATGTGGGAAAGTTTAAAACTTAGAGACTTGTTAAATGACTTTGATCAAAATGCTGTTAGTGACATGGACAATAAAGTCCAGGCTGAGTGGTCTCAGATGGAGGTGAGGAACTTATTGGGAACTGGAATAAAGGTGATACTTGCTATGCTTTAGCAAAGAGACTTGTGGCATTTTGTTCCTTCCCTAGAGATCAGTGGATCTTTGAACTTGAGAGAGATGATTTAGTGTATTTCTCCATTTTCTAGGAAGTAATTCAAGCCCACTGCAGAAATTTGCATAAGTAACCAGGAGTCAAATGTTAATCACTGAGAAAATGGGGAAAATGTCTCCAGGTCATGTCAGAGACTTTCAAGGCAGCCCCTCCCACTACAGGCCTAAAGGCCTAGGAGAGGTAAATAGTTTCATGGACCATGTCCAGGGCTTTGCGCTTTGAGCAATCTTGCAACTTGGTGCCCTGTGTCCCAGCCATGGCTAAAAGAGGCCAATGTACAGCTCAGGCCATTGCTTCACAGGGAATAAGTTGCAGTCCTTGACAGCTTCCACAAAGTGTTGGGCCTGAGGGTAGAACTCCACCTCGATATCAGAGGATGTATGGCAATGTCTGGATGTTCAGGCAGAAATTTGCTGCAGGGGAGCAGCCCTCAAGGAGAACCTCTGCTAGGGCAGTGAAGAAGGGAAATGAGAGTTTGGAAACACCAAACAGAGTTCCCCCACTGCAGAACTGCCTAGTAGATCTGTGAAAAGGGGGCCACCATCCTCCAGACCTCAGAATTTTATATCCACCAACAACTTGTGCCATGCAACTAGTAAAGCCACAGACACTCAACACAGTTGGTGAAAGCAGATGGGAGGGGGCTGTACCCTGTAAAGTGGAAGAGGTGGAGCTGCCCAAGACTGTGGGTGCCCACCTCTTTCATCAGCATGACATGGATGTGAGACATAAAATCAAAGAAGATCATTTAGAAATTTTAAGGTTTAACTATAGCCCAGTTGGATTTTAGACTTGCATGAGGCTGTAGCCTCTTTGTTTTGGTTTCTCTATTTGGAACTGGTATGTTTACCCAATGCCTTCACCCTCATTGTATCTAGGAAGTAACTAACTTGCTTTTAATTTTAAAGGCTCATAGGGAGAAGGTACTTGCCTTATCTAAGGTGAGACTTTGGACATGGACTTTTGAGTTAATGCTGTAATGAGGTAGACTTTGGAAGACTGTTGGAAAGTTGTTAATGTGTTTTGAAATGTGAGGACTTAAAATTTAGGAAGGGCCCAAGGTGGAATGAATGGTTTGGCTCTGTGTCCTCACCCAAATCTTATCTTGAATTGTGGTTGCCATAATCCCCATTGTGATGGATTGGACCTGGAGAGAGGTAATTGAATCATGGGGACAGTTATTCCCATGCTGTTCTCATGAAAGTGAATGACTTCTTATGAGATCTAATGGTTTTATAAGGGAATTTTCTCCCTATGCTTGGCACTTCTGTCTCCTGCTGCCATGTGAAAAAGGACATGTTTGCTTCCCCTTCCACCACTGCAAGTGTCCTGAGGCCTCCCCAGCCATAGAGAACTGTCAGTCAATTAAACCTTTTTCTTTAATAAATTACCCAGTCTCGGGTATTTCTTCATAGCAGTGCGAAAATGAACTAATACAAAGATTATTTCAAATTGAAGAAATAAAAACATACCAATAAGGCTAAGTTACTATTGTGAAAAAAAGAGGATAGAAAAAATGTCAGAGATTATAAAGGATTTATGGAAACTATGTGTGATAAAAAGCTAACTGGGATTGGATGGGTTTGTTTATAAAGTTTTATTAAAATTAATTTTAGTATTGATAATACACTAATACAAACATAACACTTGGGTTTCTCTTTTGAGCAAGATTTTAATATAGTATTCATAAGACATAAGAAAATATTTTTGTTCACCTTTTGATTAAAATCAAACTTTTATGAAAAAAGACAGAGATGTGAGGATGAGGCAAATATTCTGTCCAATACTGTTTTTATTAGTTATTTGATTATTTGGAAAACTAAGTTTCTTCTCTATGAAATAATAAAAATATTTGCTTCTTAAAAATTCAAATCTCATAATTATCATTTTGGCAAAATGAATGGTTATTATTTTATAGTGACTGTGTGTGACCTTATTTTGACTATTTAAAATCTTTGACATATTTGACTGAATTCCACAAATCAATTTCAAATTCAAGATTAAGCATTTTTTGATCTTCTAATTTAGAAGGACTTTAACTTTGGATGACCAAAGAAGACCACTGCAGCATCCAAAAGAGAGGTAATCAATCTTACATGATATGTTAAATTATATGGGAAGAATCATCAAAATTGAAATAATGTTTATTCTTCTTTGAGTTATATTTTAATGGTTTTGTTATTACTAAATGTTTCAAAATTATATGAGAATCCTAAAATTTTGATACATCATGATATATGTTATCAGACATAATTATGCTTATTATGCTGAATTATTATAGGCCAAATGTTCCTGTCAATTGCATCTTTAACCATAATCATATTAAGTCCTGACCAATGTTAATTGTTCAATTTTGAGGCATTCTCTCTCTCTTTGCAAGAAATTATAATCCTAAACTGTTATGTCTTCAAGGAGGTTCATGGAAAGAATAGAAAGAACCTTGTCTTTCTATTGAAAGACACTCTTGAAAAGAGATTTTTAACAAAATTAGGATCATATCATTTGGACTGGGTAAGAATTCCCAGAACTCTAATGAAGAGACTGACTGGTTTATAAAATGGCTAACCCAACAGGGTAAGAACTAATTGCATACCAAGACAAAGCCTTCCGGAGTTTCATGCTAAATTATCCAGTATTGAATTTGTTAAGATCAGCAATTTGAGTGAACTTTATGGTCCAAGTCAAATCACCTGTGATACTATGATAACCCACTTCATAAACAGTGCTATGATCTGAAGTTGAGAAACCAAATTGATATTTAAGTAGGTATTATCTAATAATAAGCATGAATTCATGGAAAGCATAGACACCTTCTCCTTCCTAAGTTCTTTTCTTTTTCTTCCTGTTTTTAAGCTTCCATTATTAAAATCTCTGTGCTCCATGACTCATCATATAGAAGAGATAAAATAATCCAGTATATTATCTAATTCAATCATATGTTCATAGATGAACAAATGGCAATCATTGGTTGAAAACCATTTTATAAATTTGGAACAGTCACCACAATCAATCCAATTATCAATGTTTGGTCAGCTAAATTCCTGAAGGACTATTTGAACATTTGTAGAAAAATTTCATTTAAATGCCAATTTCAATACATATTTTCTGGTTGTATAGCAGCTTTTTAATGCAAAAAGGCTGATGCTATTACAGTTGCTAAAAGGTTATTAGGAAATATCTTTCCTTCATGGAACATGCCTAAATAAATCTTCAGTGATGGAGGTACTTGTTTCACTAGTCTTATTTCAAAACAATTAAATAAAGTATTTTAGATACAGTAGCATTAGGCAACGCTAACTGAATCAACTAGATTGCCTCAGTCAAAAGTATTGCAGATTGATTACAATTAGATCCACTTCCCCTGGAAAACATAGTTTGACCCATTATAAAATTGTCACTGGCTTATCCCCAATATTAGAACCTCGTGTATCTTTCGGATATGACTAAGTGTTGTAAGATTATAATGCATTACATTAAAGTGTATTTTCCTTAGGTAAAGGAAGCTTTTCATGATCCACCAACTGAAGACAATCAATCCCTTCAGGATCTATAACCTAGACATTTGGTTTTGTGTAAACCATCAGATAAAACTGCACTTGCCACCCACAATGCAGCAAAATTTTGGAACCTCAAACCTTGGGCCTATAATGTTACAACTCAGTAGGGCCTCTTCAGACTCTTGGAACTGTGTGCATATTAGAAAGCTTAAAGTAAAGCTAATCAGACCAGTTTCTCTCCAGAAGCAGACGGTGTCTTAGAAGTGAACAGCTCTCCTATGATGAAGGATTAATATTTTTCTGCTCTCATAAAACTCTTATCTCTCTTAATTTTGCATTCTTTCTTAAACTTCTATGAATTATAAAACTGAAAAGGGGGTCTTTTTTGCACCCATGGGGTGTACTTTTATTTGTTCAGGATTTCACAGACAATTTTATACATGGGAAGCCTTATGCCTTGACAGATGGGATATGAATTCCCAGTGTAAGCTAGGAATTTTCATGGTACCTGTGTTGTCCCATAGTCAGAAACAGAATACTGATTCACTCCTCTTAACCTACATCATAGAATGGAGAGAATTTTGCATGGAGACCTTTACTCTTCTGGATGCACATCATCTACTAGGTCCCTTTTTTATGGTTTGGAGTAAATACAAATGAGGCAATAATCAGAAATATATCCCTTTTAATAGGCACTGTAGCAGATTCTATTGCAAAGATTATGGTTGCACAACAGACTTCTTTACATTTCCTTGCTAAAGTTGAGTCTAGATAGTAGAATTTCTCTGCTGGCTGAATAGAGAGTAATCATTGCAGTTGCTGACACTTTTTTGCACATGGATGAATACATCATCTATCAGAGAGACTCAGTAGCAGGAGATTAACAAATGGGCTGCTTAGTTAAAACAAATACACTCTTTATGTGGTTCATTATGTTTTTTTTATTTAGTTGGTTTGGTTCATGGGGACCCTGGCTCAAAAGTATACTCCCAGCTGTTGGTATAATCCTCCTGAGAGTTATAATAATAGTCTCCCTGATGTGCTTTACTCTCTCATAAGTTTTTAATGCAGCCATGCAGAGACTGCCAAATGGTCTCTTTTCAACTCAAATGACAAAAACTCAAAGAAATACTTAATCCTGAGGACACTATAACCTGTAAATGACATATTGAGACCAGAAACCCAAAATGATAGAGACCAGAAACCCAAAATGAGGTAACTGGGAGTAGTGCCAAAACTAGGAAGTGTTAAACAAAATTATGTGAGGCAATTTTCTTGGATTGAACTCATGCACTGGGTCAACAGACCAAACCCAAGTGGGACACTAATACTAAATGCTACATAATCAAACTGAAACTCTAGGAAGCAGATAGTTCCCAAGACAGATAATTTTTTTTAACATGAAAACAGTAGATTTCAGTGTAATAGAGAAATCCTTTTTGCTCTAATCCATACAAAATAGTTTCCTGAAGTAATCAGTCAGGTTTCCTTTTTTTCATTGTTCCCACCTTACAAAACCCACTGGTCTTCTATTTTCCAGTGGAGTTTAAGACCAAGTAAGTCAATTTATCATGGTGACATAATGACATCAATGCTTAAAGTTTTGGTCAATCTCTCAATTTTTTGGCCTACAGCTGCCTCCTTATATATATGTTTATAATTTAGCCTAAAGATTTCTTCATATATAGTGAACTCTAACCTAACTGAATGTGTACACAGACTGTAACCTACTGTGTTACAAATAGTCACATCTGAGCCAATCACAACAGCTGAGTTTCAGCCAGTCACAGACAACTAACTGTTCAAACCACTTTCAAAGAAGGCAAACACTGAGTTGCAATCAATTCAGCTATTTTTCTATCTCGCTTCCCTTTTCTGTCCATAAATGTTTTGTGGCCATGTGACAGCCCCCAAATCACTCTGAATCTATTCCAGTTTGAGAGACTTCCTAAGTTACAAAGCTTTCTTTGCTCAATTCAGCTGTTTAATTTAATTTGTCTTAAGGTTTTCTTTTAACATTATGTTCTCAACTACAATCGTAATCAATATAGAAAATGACTCCTGTGAAGTTTGCTAAATTTATTAAATTATTTTTCAAACTTCCAGTTGCTCTCACCTTAGGCTCTTAATCACTGTATAAAAAAAAAAAAATTTTGTTTCTCAATAACAACTCCCTCAGCAACTGTTTTTATCATAGCAATGATAATCTACTTAAGCACATAAACTACATAATTCTCCTAATGGTTTCCTAAAGTTATTTTAAGTTTTAAAATTTATGATTTTTAAAAGTGTGTTTTTAAATAAATATTTATTATAGAAATAATTTTTATTGTCCTTACCTATTTTGAAGGATCAATGTAAGAATTGTTAAAATGATTGGAAAGACATGAAAACAAAATCTTGTTATTGAATGCTTAAATTTGACATGAGAGATCATTGCATGATTTTATTTTCCGAATACACAGATTCCATTCTATTCTTTGTGGAGTTAGTAAAATAATGTGATATTACATAAGGTAGTACATATAGCTCTTGTTTTATAAAAATTCCTTGTATGGACACTGTTGGAAAAAAATAACTTTTTTTCTCTGTGAAATTAAGCTTCAGTGAAATTAATTGCTCAGAGCAGCTAGTCTTTTAAATTTTTTTTAAATTAGGCACAAATGAATCATCTGCTCAAACAGTAGGATTTAAAACACAGTTGTAAATGCTTACACATACCATATTAACTAGGTATGTTCCTTTTCCTGGTGGTTTGGAGATAAACTAATTATAAGCATATATTATTTAAGCATCTATTGTATGCAAAGCACTAAACAAAGCAATCTTTCTCAAGTAAATACTTAGATTGACAATCTATTACTATTCCACTAAAAGGAACAATTTAATATAAAAATAAGTCCTTGTTCCAGCTAATTGCATTAACTAAGTAATTCATTACTTACTTAAATTAAGTATAGAACTCATTTCGGAGAACTGGCTCCAATAGCTGAAATGGTTTATAAGCAAATTCTCTATAGTTTTAAGTATAGTTACTGCTCAGCTTTATCCATCTCTATATCCATGTTTATTTTGATATTTGAAGAGCCTATTGCTTGAAAATGTATAATAGACAAAGTTAACCTGGTAAGATATGCAAGTAGACATCAAATATATAACAATACTCTAAGCAAATTTCTTTACTCACTCCTCCTAATTGAAAACAGAGGTAGCTCTACCAGAATTGTCTATATTGATCAACTTAACCACCTCTTACCTGACTGACTTTCAGAACATAAAGTCCTGCCCTCAGAAAAGACAGTGTGAATGCTATTCCAGAGTGTGGCTATATTACTAGCAGAGGCAATGCTGCCCTCACAGGGGTGGAGTGGGGTGATTACTTCAGCTAAAGAAGGAAGATTTTGCTGTTGACAGGTGGTGGTGAAAAAAAAGTAAGATTGATGAATTAGCAAGAATAAGACCAGATAGAAAGAGGGACCAGAAAGCACTGACCTAAAGGAAACTGAAGAGAAAAACATCTGAAATATGGATTTGCTATTTGTATAAAGTGTCTCAGTGTCTACATGTCCAGATGTACAAAATTTTAGACTCGCATTATTTTCTAGCTGCAAAATGTCAAAATCCTGTAGGTATTACTCTCATTTTATGTATCAGAACGCTGAGACTCAAAGAAACAGAGGCTGGGTTGGAACAAAATCTCATATATCCTTCCTGTCATTTCTGAGTCTGACCATGACAGCATCATGTATAAGTTTTAAAGCCCTGTATACATGTTAGGTATTAATAGTTTGTGGTACTTGTTATTTCTAACAGTCACACTCTTTTACTGGTAGCATAGGGCCTTTATAAGACGTGAGCCTCGATTAGTTATTGTATGATGACATTCTGTGCCTTTCCTGAGGCAGTTTCTCATCTTTCTGTGAACTTTAACTGCAGCAGACTTTTATGAAATGGAAAAAAACTGAAACTTAGATAAACTTAAAATTCATAGTATGAAGAAATAAATATGTACAAATAACATGTCCTTTTATTTAAAGTAAAAATAACTTCCCTATCTCCATGATGATGACTGAAATAGTACTGTATTAAAACTGCGGAAAGGAAACTATCAGAAAACAGAATACATTGTCTATGTCTTGGGGAGCATGAGGTTTGAACTAGAGGAGCATTTTGTCATGCTTTTCTTTCACCTTCTTTTAGAAAGTTTCTATGTAGAGTCTACACAGCATGGCAATTTAACAGGCATGGTAAATTGTCTCAACCTTCATTATGAATTCAGAGAAGAATTTTTAAGGACTGTATGTACATGTCAAACACTACACTAAGCAATAAAAAAGTTCAAGGGAATGCTTACAAAGGAGACACAGACAAAGTTGCAAATAAGACTGAGGCAGAAGAATTGCTTGAACTCAGAAGGCAAAGTTTGCAGTGAACAGAGATCATGCCACTGTACTCCAGCCTGGGTAACATTGAGACTCTGTCTCAAAAAAAAAGAAAGAAAGAAAGAAAGAAAGAAAGAAAGAAAGAAAGAAAGAAAGAAAGAAAGAAAGAAAGAAAGAAAGAAAGAAGAAGAAACCCAGCCTGGCCAGTAGGCTGAATGCAACTGAGTTGGATCTGCAACCCAAGCCCAAAACATTTAATACTATGAAATACTTCCTTGTTAACAGTTAATTAGAAATAATTTCTCATTTAACCAAAGTATTTAAATTATAATTTTTTAATGAAAAGTATAGGTAACATGTTGAATCTATTTTTTTTTTCATTTTTATGCTGAGAATTCACATCAATATAAACCTGAACACCAAGATTTTAAAAAATATTGTTAATATCTCTCAGGCGTGTGTGTGTGTGTGTGCGTGTGTGTGCATGTGCGTGTTTAGTGTCCCTTCTACAGAGTAAAGTAATACAAACAAGTTAAAACTGAACTCCTTTTCATAGAGGTCACTGATCCACAGATGTTGAAGGCAGAATTCTAATATGTCCCCCAAGATTCTCAATCTCTCTCATACATGCTTTATATAATTTCCATGAGTATATGATGAATTTTGCTCCCGTGGTTATGTAATATGGCACAGTAGGCTTAAAGATAAGGAGCTTAGCTGGTGGGTCTGACCTAAATTCACAAGACTTTTAAAAGCAGAAAGGCCTGGTGACAGAAAGAAAACTCAGAGATATTTCATGTTCGAGAAGGACATTCTCTGTTGCTCAGATAGAGAGGACCAAGTAACAAGAACTTTAGAGCAGCCTCTGACAGCTAACTATGATCCAGGCCCAGCACCTAGCAAACCAACAGGACCCCTTATGACCCCAGGAAATGAATTCTACCAGCTGCCTGAAAGAGCTTGGAAGTAGGTCTTTCCCCAGATTAGCTTCCAGTTGAGGCTATAGTCAGCTGACATCTTGATTTTAGCCTGGTGAGACTCCTAGCAAAAGATCAAAATTAAATGTACCAAATGCTTAACCACAGAAATTGAGATAATAAATTTGTGTTGCTTTAAATTGCTATGCATGAAGTAATTTGTTACTCAGCAATGGAAAAATACTAAACACATAAAAGGGAGTTTTTAATATTATGGATTCTTCAAACTTTCAGGTGAATTTCAAAAGCCTCATTGAGTTCTTGAAGAAAACCATGCAGGCATGCTCAGACATGGACACTGGTTTCTTAAGAACCAAATTAGATTGTCTTGTCAGATGCTTCAAGGAGCTGTACCCTTAAAACCCATCTGTTCAATAGCTGTAAGGCGAGATTTCCAGCTGACACATGTGATTGCTCTCATGTAGACTCTCCAAGGTTTGAAAAGGAGAGTTGTCACACTTGGCTGGTTACTTGGAATGAGAGACTAGGTTGGGTTTATTGAAGCAACTGAATTATAATGAAGACTGATGCTCTTCAATCTCTTAAATTATAAAATAATATTAATAAAATGGTAAAATAAATGAAGGGGAAATTTAAGAAAGGCAGTAGTAATTGATAACATAGAAGGTCCATGTTGTTGTTAGGTGGTGAACCACTAAAACCTCAGTGAGACCTATAACCTGGACTTAATCTGGAATGCATGCTTGTACCTCACATATATGGAATTACTTTCATTTACAAAGCTTTTAGGCAGTCCAACTGTTAAGTATTCTATATATCAGTTATTAAATATCATAATGCATGGCTTTTACAAAAAAAAATTGCCGTCTAAATCTAAAGTTGTTTATCCCAAAAGGACATTCCAAAAAGATATTTTCTCCCTCCTAAAGTAAAAAATGAAAAAAAAATTTAAAAAGCAACACACACACACACACATTTTAAACAATAGCATTATCTCTGATACGTGCATACCTAATGTTTTTCTTTCCTATAAAATAATTATTTTGAAGTATTGGCAGTTCCCCTTATATGTACAGACTGATGAGCCCAGGTATGTAAAAGCCATATGGACACACTTTAGAATTCATCCTTTTCATTAAGGCTACATTAAATTTTATTATGGCACTTCAATAATGTTAGTTTTTTTATGCCAAATTATTCTATTTCATCAATATTTCAAAAACAATGCCAAGACTATTTTATATTTTGGAATAAACAGGCAGTGAAGTTTAAATCAATAAGCACTTCAATTCTGACATATGCCGCTTGGGTTTAGAGAGAATTAGCATCCTTCCTTTAGATAAAATGACTCATTCATTAAGGAAGATATTCATATGCTGAGACACCATAACCTATTGGAAACACTCTAATAAAAAACCAATCACTTATGTTTTCATAGCAGTGTAATGCTCAGGAAGTAGGGATATGGCGTCAGAGAGTTGGTTTTAACAAAATAATTTATTAATGCAGTAGTGAAAAATACTGATTAAACCATTCCCTACTTCCTGCCAACTACAGTCACTTAGAAAGAACATACTGAAAGAAATCCAAAGTGCCAAAGAAACATTAAGATTGGAATGTAGTAATCTATGACATATATAGTCTTCTTAGCTAATATGGTCTTTGTTGTTTTTCTTTTCTTTTCTAGTTTTAAGCATGCATTTACATCTTGATTATGATTAAGAAATATCTTTTCTTTCCAGCTGTTTTCCTACTTCCTGGAAAGAGTAGTAGCTCTCTATAGCATTATGGAGTTTCAGTGGAACCAAATTTTTGTCATTTAAAACTGGCACTATATTGAACTATACATTGAGAAATAAATCAAATTAAAAATTTTTACTTTCCGAAGTTGCCAAAATATATATACACATATATGTGTATATACATATGTACATATATATGTGTATATACATATGTATATATATGTATATATATGTGTATGTATGTATATGTATATATATGTGTGTATGTATATATATACATATATATGTGTGTATATATATATTTTGGCAACTTCTGAAAGTAAAAATTTTTTTATATATATTTCTCTCTATATATATGTGTATATATATATTTACATACATATGTGTATATATATATATTTTGGCAACTTCGGAAAGTAAAAATTTTTTTATATATATATACATTTCTTTTATATGCTCCCAATCACTTCAAGTTCCCTTGTAATTAACTATCTCTCAAGTGGATGAACATTTAAAACTAGACATGAGTTACAATATCTGTTAACATTTCTAGTTTCAGATTATATCACAAGATGGCTAGGAAGAGATTAGATGGCATTTTCCTGAAAATTACCTGACATTTGTCCCTCATTTCTCATTCTTTTTTTAGGGAGACAAAAGTTTTTATTCTCTATTAAATGTGTAGGAATTCAAGGGACAGTGAAAGACAGAAAACAAATAGAAATTGGAAGACACAAATCTATATATATATGAAATAAACTCTGAAAACCTAAAAAAAAAAAAAAGCAAAGAAAGGAATCAATGTTAGAGCACAAAGGGTAAGAATTGATAATTACATTCTGCCATCAATGCTTGAAATTAGAGCTCATTTTGTGTATAGAGTAAGACTGGTAAATACTCAATTTGGAAATTGAATACAGATTGTTGATGGATTTGTAAGAAGACTCTTACATGATATTGCTTAGTTCCTTTGCTGCTGATCCTGAAGCTTGAACAGCAGGTTTACCTTCAAGGAAAGTTATGTTCCATCACCTTAGTGGGGAAGTAGCTACATAAAGTATTTGAGATTCCTTTTCATGGGACATTTATCTATTTTTACCCAATTACTTATGTATTTAATAATTTATGCCATTGTGAACACATGAATATTTACTTTATACTTCTGTTTTAATTCGATTCTTCTTTGTTTTATTGTTCAAATTGTTCCAGCTTTGACAGTTAGAAACTTTTGTAGTTGCTTACTTTGTCATACCCCCGCTATAAAGGTTGTGGTTTTTAGCACACCTGCTTGCTTTCTGACACCATACCATGCTCAACATTCATCTTGCATATTCCCTGCCCCTATCCTAGAATCAGGCATTATCCCTGGCTCCTTTATTTGAGAGTAGTGTTAGAAACCAAGACTTGGGTGTAGTTTAGAGTGTATTTGTTGTGTTACTAAAGTGTCACTGCTTCTAGATCCTGTCAGCAGGTAGAGCTTGGAAAATACAGATGTATAATATATGCTAAATGCATTTAAGATTTTAAATCAAAGGTCACTACATATGGTTTAGACTCTATGAGAATTGTACCTACTAGAATTGGGGAGTTCACTGACTGCACAGTCAAGTTCAACAGCTCTGATAAAGTTAACACTGAAATGATACATACAATCAGCTTGTATGAAAATAGCAGAGCTAGCCTATCTACTATTAGCACAAGCTGCCTAGAGGAAGCAACATTTTAGGCTAAAAGCAATTGAATAATTGTATCTAACAAGAAGTCATTTAAAGATAAATATACATATACATATATGTCTTCCTAATAAGTTGGTTTACTTTCACTATGCTGAATGCTGTCCCTCATGCTAATAAATATGTGAAACCATCATAATTAGTAAGGCAATTAAACAGCAAATTTGAATAAGCTCTATAGATAAATTCTACTACATTTTACCTATGGTCAATAACATGGAGCTGTACACTTAAAAAGATTGTTAAGAGGGTAGATTCCATGTTTAGTGCTCTTACCACGATAAAATACAACTAAAATTTAAAAAAATAAATATTTAGAATATTTTTAAATGCTCACTTTGAGGTAAGAAAAATATATGTACCATTAATAAATGAAATCAATATACAAAACTATTTTATTTTATCAAATTTAAAATATTTTAAATATGTTTTATATTATTTATAATGTCTTGGCACAGTGGCAGTGGAAAGTAACAGTAATATAGAAAATATTTAAATAAATGAGCAATTCTGCTTTGGGTCAAGAGGGAGTAATAGTAACACAGTGAAAGAGAAACCTGCTTACCTCCCTCCAAAGAGGATAAAATATATATAAAAAATAGTTTGCAAACATTTCACAGACAATAAAGCACTATCATCTTAAGAAGTGGAGCAAGATAACAACAACTAAACAACAACAAAAAAATTAAATTAAGGACTGCCGCAGCTGATTGGTTTAAGAAAGTTTTCAGGATGCACTGAATGGAGAAAGAAATCAATAAAAACCTGGTAGATTCCCTGTCTTCAGAGAAAACTTTGATTGTATTTAAGACATATCAGGCTGAGAGAGGATGTTGATCAAAGGGCCTTTGTATTCCCTTCAGCTGAATTAAACTTTCGATAGGTTTCTTTCTGCCAATTGGTCTTCCCTTTCTTTTATTAGAACTTATACTTTTGAAAATTTGCAGGACTAAATTCTTCTTCTGCCCTTTGAGATGTAGATCTTCATAAAATCTTTGTATACTCACCACTTTGGGAGGCCGAGGCAGGCTCCCGATCACGAAGTCGGGAGATTGAGATCATCCTGGCCAACATGGTAAAACGCCTCTCTACTAAAAACACAAAATTTAGCTGGATGTGGTGGCACATGCCTGTAATCCCTGCTACGTGGGAGACAGAGGCAGGAGAATTGCTTGAACCAGGGAGTCAGAGGTTGCAGTGAGCTGAGAGTGCCACTGCACTTCAGCCTGGTGACAGAGTGAGGCTCCATCCCAAAAAAAAAACAAAGTCTCTGTGTACTACTTGGACAACTTTGTATTGTCTTTCTCAAGAAACTGGAAGCCGTTTCTTTGAAATGTAGGTTATCAAAGAAGATAATACCTCTATCTCTCAGTCACTATGGGAGGGTAGACACCTAACTTCCATGGATGCAAATTAGCAAATATGGATGACCTAATCACAGAGAAAAACATTTGCATACTGAGGAGTAACTCAACATTCTCAGCTCATCTCATTGATCAACCTTCCTTTTAATGTTCTTCAGTATTTTTCCACTATCTCACCATAACTGTTCAAATACCCTTTCCTTCTGTTTTAGTGCAATTGAATTCAGAATGAGTTCTGGCCTCTCTCCCATTGTAATGATATTGAATAATATCTTCATTACCTATTCAATTTTGTTCTGGTCAAATTTTGATCTGATGATGTGGTAATTGACTAGTTGCAAAATACTTTTACTTTGTATCTTGCAAAATAGAATTTATGTTTCAACCATATTTTGGGATTCTAGAGTTACACAGTAGAAATCTGAGAATGTTGGGAACGGGGGGTGGACTGACTAGGAAAAAGGAAGTGCAAAGTAGTAAAAAGCTTGGAATATAGTAGAGGATGAAAAACTCTGGTGCTTACACATTATGATGTGAGTCAAAATAGCAGCAACATGAGTCCTCGTGGAATTAGTTTGCCCCAAGCTTTACAATAGAACAAATCTCAGCCGGTTGTAGTAAATATGAAGACAAACTCCTCCCCAGAGGGAATATGCCGCAGCTTCCTTATTTATGATATTTTAGAAAACAACTTCATCAGTTTTTTCTATTGATCACAAGGGAGGAATTCCTCTAACTCATCCAAGGACGACATTTATTTTATATTTATGAAGATTTGAAATTCAATTGGTGTTTTGGTTTATTTGCTTTTGCAATAATGATCTTGATTCTAACTTGATCTGTTACCTAATTCTCTATGTCTAGTTTCTTTATCTGTAATTTGGAGATAACAAGATGTGGAATGATTGCCAGGATTAAAGGAATTAATATATATAAAATGTTTAGTAAATATCTAACATAGTTAATGCTCTATAATTACATATTATTATTATCATTAATCACAGTCAATACAGATCAGCAAATACAAGGAAGGAGAACTTTTTTTATGGTTGTTTCTTGGCAATATTCAAAACAATGAGATATGGAATTTTGCATTCCCTGCACTTCATCCTTTACTTCTAAACTTTGCATAACATTTCTAAATCATCACTCTTCTGTACAATTTTATTCACTAACTTAATGCTCAATCAAGAAGTAGCTTATTTCATTTATAAAGTGAATAACATTATTTACTTCATGTGCATTACACAGGAAAAAAAAATGTTCATGCTTTTTACTTTGTTCAGTGAGCTACACTGAAACCCTAGATGAATAGAGTATAATTTAGAAAGCATGAAACATTCAGGATGGCTGCTTATATTCAAATAACAAAAAGATGGTAAACAAATCTTGATGACTAATGACACTGAAATATAGAGCATTGTTGAGAAAAATGAGGCTTCCTCTTCTGTTTTTATCTTAAGTTATATGTTTGTTGTAAGTTAATGAATATAGTCTTTGTACATCGTCTCTGATTCATATAGTATTTTACATTAAATCAGAAAAACTGACATGTTTTTCTCTTTGTGTTTTTATTCTGCATTAAAAACTAGCAAAAATAATTCAACTAAAATATAGCTGTAATTTTGATTCACTATAAGGTGATATTATTTCTAGAAATCTCTATGATCAAGGAAAAGGATGCTATTTGAATTATTAAAGTTAAGTTGCTCTGGGTCTATGAACTATTTTTGTATGTCAAAAAATAATCAATTGTTTAAACATGAACAATCTGATATCTCCCATAGTGTCAGTAAATGTATTTATTATTGAGATCATAGGAAAATTGTTTTTGTAAATCCAGAACCATTGAATAAGCTATATAAACTTACTTGTCTCTAAGGTAAGTTTAAAAAAAATGAATAAAATGGCATTTCTAAATATCTTATGGGATACTGCCTTGCCTCACATTTAAAATGATTGCATTTATATACTCTAAATACATTCTAAGCTCACTACGGTATTTTCAGTTACCAGTAAGTTCTCACTGGGTTCTGAACATCTTTCTTTCATGCTGTTCATTTTCCTTAACTTTTGAAAAATAATTTAAGGGAGAATCCTTGCAAACTATAAATCACCTTTAGTTCCTGATTCAACTAAAGGAATCAACAGGGAATTGTCATATTGTGATTTGTTTGTGCGTGTCTGTGTTAGCATGCCATTGTATCTCTATTTAGGAGGTATATAGTGTAGATCACTTCATTTGAAATATTCTGTAAAGGTATTTTAAGTATTAATTACAATAAAATAAAACTTAGAAATGTACCTAAAGAGACATATTTTCCTTTTACAGTTGAACCTTCATAATATTCAAACTGCAATATAGTATGTTTAACCACAGACTTAAGACCAAAATGTATGCCTAAGCATAAGGATAAGGAAATATTTTGCTTTTAAATGTTGTTATTTTCCCTTTATGTTGCTATTTGAGATTAAATTTTTGTTGTTTTCTTCTCACAAAATTCTCAATACCTGGATTTGGGAAGCATTATTCTTTGTTTTTCAGCTGATGGATAATATTCAGCATTGGTACTTTTCTTTGTCTTAATCTTAGTCATTTGAAGCACAGCCTAGTTTCTGAGCCTATCAACGTGAGTGTTCATCTTAAGTCTATTATTCAACACTCAGTATACTAATATCAATTTTAAAGGCCATTGAAATGTGACTTCAATGAACTATCATGATTTTTACATCAGGTCTCTCATTTCAGAAGTTTCTGATACTCAGCTTAGAATTTCTTTAGTGTTATAAATTAGTCACACTAACTTTCTGAGTCATTTGAAAAAATCCAGGTTATTATTATAATTTTTGCAAACATAGCCAACAATTATTGTATACTTAATCTCTTAATTCACTTGATGATGAAAACAATAGAGAAAAGGGATAAATAAAATAGCCTCTTGAAATCTGAATGTATTTCTTATTTTAGTAGTGGAACTAAAAATAATATATGTACACACACCTAGAATCTTTCACATTTTCATATCTCAGTATGTAATTTCTATACTATTATCATGTTCACCAAATAGCCTTTTTCCCCAGACTTGAATAATTAAAGAATTCTTGACTGCACGTGATTTGTTTAAGGTATCTCTCCTGAAACCAATTGATCTTTAATAATTCAACTACTTCATATTAACTTCCCTGGGGTTGGTAATGCAATCCCATGTTGCTAGCTGTCTTCAGATAAGAGAAAGACACCTACCAAAAGCTTCCAGCCAATCCTCATCCCTAAGACATTGTATCATCCATTCTACTAGTCTCCCAGAAAGAGGAAGTCAGTATACCTCTATCATATCATCAGTCTTTTGGGTAGAGCTCAGCATGCTATCCTTTTTCAACAATCTGCATTCTGAGAAATTTTTCATCTGAGTCTCCCTCCTTCTTTCTGTGGTCCCGCTTCTGCTTGGGAGTGGGGAGTGCACAAATTAATTTTACTCAGTTGTGCCTAATTTGTTTCCTTGTCTTTTCAGTTAGTTCTTTCATCTCAGCATGCTTCTTGTAATGCCCACCTCAGGACAGAGGTTCAAAGCCTGACTGTAAGCCCAGAGATCCCTATGATCTTTACCAGAGCAGCCCTTTTCCCAAGTCTTGTACCAAAGCCCCCGACACTTCTAAACTTCACTTTGATATCTTTCCTTTCAAGATAATGAAATTTCATTTTTCTGTGTTTTAAATTTAATGTCTCTACTTGAAAATATGCTTTTCTGTCTTCAGTACTTTTCTGCATTTGCTCAAGGAAATTTTTTTAAATACTGCTCCAGCACCCTACCTGTTTCATATCCCAGCTCAAAAACCATAGAAACTAGGGATATAGCCAAGATACCAAAATTATGCAAACATTCATACATCCATGCACACACACTTGCATAGACACATGTGTGTGCATGTGTGTGTTTTTATATAAATAAGCATACTGTGTTTTTCTGCAGGGTTCATAAAACTAAGAGCCAAACTGTTCAGCCTCCTCCACTTATATCACAGGAAAGAACATCATCTTCTTTTAGGAAAAATAGTTTATTTTGACATTACATTCTAGGTTTCCATTTCAATTTTAGCACCTGGAAATTAAGAATGTTTCTGGAAATACAGAAATGCACACTTTTTATATTATTTCACACCTCATCCCAATATGGTGCAAGGGTTTAAGTCAAGCATAATGACACATCTGTTTCCAGACAAATTGTTTGAAAGGAATTATCATTAACCAATGGAAATACTACACTGTTATTTCAGAAAACTCTTTAATGTCTCAATTTTAATTTCTTAAATGTCTAATTTTAACCAAAATAATTTATATTACTCTTACAAAAATCAGTGTTTAAGGTCAACTTTCTTTCACATAACATGAAATATTATACACACTTCAAAATGGAATTCTCACAGTAAAAGGCTACCTTGGAATCATTCTCTTCTTTAGCTTTCTCAAGGAAAGTAAAAAATAAATAGGATATTTTTTTAAACAATTCTGTCATCTTTTCCATGTCTTCCTTTTTGGAACTTATATATTTTTCACTTGGTGGAGTCACTTTATGGCTGGCTACATTTTTTTTTTGTTACATCTGTCTTTATTTTACTTGAAGGCAGAGTCCCTCATAAAAGAGATAGACCATTTCCCCAACCAGCCTTTTGTAGCCTCCTCAGTCAAAAATATTTGGCTACAAGGTAGGAAGCAGGATCTCAACAACCTGTCTGAGATTCTGACACTTAGGTTTATGTATTGCCTTCATAGAACAGGTAAAATTTACCTTTCTGGCATACCTGTTTTTCTGTTCCAACTCTCAGTCTTCACAGTGCCAAAATCCTACAGAGGGATCCCCTTATACTGACTCGTTAGTGTCTACCTTTTTCTTCTAGCCATTGTTACAGCCTGGCATTTAATAAGGATCCTTCTCTTCTGAATTGTAGGCTTCTGGGATTATTCTTTTATTCTCCCCTTAAATAACTTTTCTCATTTCGTCATTTGGATTATATACTTCCAAGGATCATTTGAGAAAGTAAAAGATTGCCCACTTCACTTTTTAGAAGTTGCTCTACTAAAGAATAAAACATGAACTGACCTGCAATTTTAGAAATTCATGAGTTTTTCTTGAAATTCCTGCCCAGGTGTTCATGATGGATGCTATTTTTCTGTTTAGTGGAATCTCCTGTTTACCAGAGTCCCACAGATATGTGCTCACACATTCTCCTGCTTGTCAGGTCAAATTCTTGACACTCTATGTACATTCCGTTCTGTAGAAAGGACGATCCTACAAGGTGAGTATAATGAGAGAAGAGCAATATAAGCAACAACAGCTTACATTAGTCTGAGCTCCAACACAGAGCACCAGGAGAGAAGGATCCATATTTTTCCTATTTTTGGTCCTTGAAATCTAGGCTTTCTTTCCAAGCATTGATGCCTATTTAAAAAGCCAAGACAGCAGCATGGGTGAATACAACTACATAATTTATTACTTAGCACTGACCCAGAATGAAAACGTGAGCTCTCCTTGAGTGGTGGGAGGGTGGGAGATCTTTCTCTTTCTGTAATAACCAATTTCAAGTTTGTTCTTTAGAAATCACATTCTTCCTCCATGACCTTTAGAGCAAATCCTTCCAAATTCCTTCATGACCATTCCCCAAGCAAGAACTAATCAGTCTTCTTTGCTCTTTACTACATTTACCTATGTTTCCATTACCATAATATCACTAGCATCAGGTGGTGGTTCTGTTGTCAAGGCAACTAAAATGTTTACTTGTTACAATCTCTGCTAAGTTCTTGGCTGTCCTCACCTTTTTTAAATTCAGTAACAAAATTCATTCCTCGTTTCTACATACTTTTTTACTGATTATGTTTTCATCGAAGTGTCTTTCTCACCTTCATTCAAATCTGAATAAACTATATGTTTATCTTGCACATACTAATTAATTTACATCTACTATGCTAACTTACCTTGGTGCATTTTTTTGTCCTGCTATATCATAAATATTTCCTCAAGTCATTATTGGTCACTAATAAAGAACTCCAGAATATTTATGTATAAAGAACAAATATAAGAAGAGCAAATATTTGGAATGGGAATGGGTGGCCAGAATTTTGAAAAGCAAACCAAGAAGGCCATAGATCCCAGAAGGCAAAAGACAGGATCGAGAAGGAGAAATGGTCAATCTTGACAAATGATGAAAATGACTAAGTAATATACTTGAAAAGAGAAAACTGTAGTAGAAAAATTTGAATGCTTAATTCCAACGTGCAGTATTTTTCAAATGTCTACTTCATGTTTAAGTAGAAATATGAAAATACTTAAAGAGAAATACCTAAATATGAAGTAGACATTTGAAAAATATTGCATGTGGGACTTAAACATCCCCCACATTTATCCTATACACGGTTGTTTTGCACTGATAGTGACTATAGTGAAAGTATCTACTTCACTTAAGCATAAATCAAATCAAACCAAACCAAACCCAACTTATCTCTCAGGAACCATGCTA
Organism: Cheracebus regulus; assembly: GCA_963574635.1. Lineage (NCBI taxonomy): Eukaryota > Metazoa > Chordata > Mammalia > Primates > Pitheciidae > Cheracebus > Cheracebus regulus. Next base: position 1,055 of record CAUYQU010066935.1, on the reverse strand, counting down.
GATGCTTTACTTTTCACCATAGTATTTGATTATTAAAACACTGACTAATTAAAAATGAATATCAGAAGAAAGCAGGAAAGAAAATAGAAACAGTAATGAAGCATTGGCAGTAAGAAACATAGCCAGGGCTAAAAACATTTTGAGGAAACAATTCATTTTGCAGATCCTCTCTGTATTGAGCTTTATTTTATCAAAAGTAGTATTCCTTTTAAACTGTCAGTGGTTAATGACAATTTTAATGGGTTCTGAGATTTCTGACTGTGGAAAGTATTTTTCAAAAATGTCAACTTTCTTCTTGCCTTCTTCCCCAATAATCCACTCCTAATTTTCTCCCCCTGTGTAATCCCTTTTAACTTCGAAACGGCTGGCCTATCTAACAAAGAGATTGCAGTGCAGATGATAATGCAACAGTTCTAAAGCTGGGTCATAGAATGCTTGTGGCTTCCTGCCTGGACGACTTGGAATTTTCAGTTCTGGGAAACAAACAGAGACACAAATACCATGTGCTGAGAAGCTCAAGACACATAGAAAAATTATGCACAGGATCTCCAGGTGACAACTGAAAGCCAGCATCAGCCAGGTGAGTGTTTCCTTGGCCTTCCAGCAAAGCTAAAGTGTCACATGACAGCAATCCTATCTAACAACTAGTTACAACTACTTGAGGTACTCCAAGAAAAAACCACTTAGTTAAGACCACAGTCCACCCTACAGTCTACAGAATTATGAAAGATGGTAACACATTGCTGTTTTAAGCCACTGTCTTGAGTACTTTCTTTTTTTTTTTTTTAGAAAAAGAGAGAAAATGAGAAAGAAAGAAAGAAACAGCAAAAGAAAGAAAAAAAAGAATGAAAGAGAGAAAGCAAGAGGAAAAGAAAGAGGAAGAGAAAGAGGGAGAGAGAGTGGGATTCTTGTTGTATTGCCCAGGCTAGAATACAGTCTAAAAATGGGTATTAAAAACCTCTTTTATGCCAATAATTGTGCTTAACAATGGAGACAGGAAGGAATAGGGGATGAAAATAACAAATAAGCAGCCAACCAATATTTTATTTAAACCT
>CAUYQU010066934.1:0-27224 GCA_963574635.1 Cheracebus regulus | reverse complement strand
GAGACAACAGATGCTGGAGAGGATGTGGAGAAATAGGAACACTTTTACACTGTTGGTGGGAGTGTAAATTAGTTCAACCATTGTGGAAGACAGTGTGGCGATTCCTCAAGGACCTAGAAATAGAAATACCATTTGACCCAGAAATCTCATTACTGGGTATATACCCAAAGAATTATAAATTGTTCTATTATAAAGACACATGGACGTGTATGTCAATTGCGGCACTGTTTACAATAGCAAAGACCTGGAACCAACCCAAATGTACATCAACAATAGACTGGAGACCACAGATGCTGGAGAGGATGTGGAGAAATAGGAACACTTTTACACTGTTGGTGGGAGTGTAAATTAGTTCAACCATTGTGGAAGAGAGTGTGGCAATTCCTCAAGGACCTAGAAATAGAAATTCCATTTGACCCAGCAATCCCATTACTGGGATTATAAATTACTCAGAGGATTATAAATTGTTCTGTTATAAAGACACATGCACACATATGTTCATTAAGGCACTGTTTACAATAGCAAAGACCTGGAACCAACCCAAATGCCCATCAACGATAGACTGGATAAAGAAAATGTGGCACATATACACCGTGGAATACTATGCAGCCATAAAAAACAATGAGTTTGTGTCCTTCATAGGGACATGGATAAATCTGGAAGCCATCATTCTCAGCAAACTGACACATGAACAGAAAACCAAACACCACATGTTCTCACTCATAGGTGGGTGTTGAACAATGAGAACACTTGGACCCAGGGAGGGGAGTATCACACACTGTGGTCAGTTGGGGGACTATGGGAGGGATAGTTTGTAAATAGTTTTTGTAATCTATAGTTGCCTTCTGTCATCACTAGATGGTAAATCTGCACTGTTGGGATATGAGACTAATTACATTTACTCCCCTTTGTGCCTTGGGGAATTGGTTGGTTTAAATGATGAATAGCAGTTTGGTACAGCAAAAAGTAAAATATATGTCATTTAAAACACTCCTAGTGATGTTTAGGTGAGGTTCAGAGTCACAACTAGAGTGTAGTGCAAACATGGCCAAGTAGAAAGCAATCTGCAGACTTATTAGGATGATGAAAAGAGATGCTTTTATGTTTTCACCTCACATATAGCTGATGTCCTTTGCAGAGTATTTACCATCACTGTATATGCAAAGCAAAACATAACAAAACAAAATATTACAGGCAATTTAGAAAATCTTTTCCCAAATGTTGTCATAGGGAATGACCTAACTATGTATGTCCCAAATTATCAGCTGTCTAAGACTGGTGCTTGAATGTAAAACTACTGGCTTACATCATTTTTATTTCCTAAGCTAGCCCAAGTACCTCAAAGTCCTCTATGAAACAGTGGCCAGAAATATTTGAGTCTTAACATTAGAAAAACAAAGAGATATTCCTACATTGCAATCCTAATATTATATTTAATTGTGTGTAGTCTTTGAATAAAGTTGAACTCTCACGAACACAGGGACTGCTCTTGTTTCATTCACCTGTGATCCCTGTGTCTAAGACATTACCAGGTGTACACTGGGAGCTTAATAAATATTAAATATCAAGTACCTTTAAGACAAGAGATTTTCTGACAAAGAAATTTCTGTGTTGAGATTATTACATTACAAAACAGATCACATTAACCATTAAATAGCTTTAAATAACTAACAACCAAAATTTATGAGGTAAAATTGGTACTTTTCCTATATTTTCCTCAAGTTATTAATGTGATATATTTACTGGTAAAGCTGAATTTATTATCATCACTTATACCATCAAAGTTTTAAAAATTAATAGTATAATTTAAAAAATTATCTTTCAAGACATTGCTTCTGTTGAGTTTTTTAGATTACTATACTTTCAATATTATAGTAGATATGTTGTCTGCCCCTTCTGAAATTGATAAAATATGTAATGAACTATAATGTAATTCTACCAAAAAATTAGATATATATTTTTAAAAATATGTCTAACTTGAATCTATGCACTTCAGGAAATAATCATTTGCTAAAAATTAACTCAACACAGCACTAAAGAAACAGAATCTCACAAGCATTATCCAATGTAGTCTTCTGAACATAATTACGTTATTATTTTCATGCTGTATGTGAGAAATCTGAGGCCTAAGTAACATAACTTTTCAGTTTCATTAAGTGGACAGGCAGTAATCTTGCATAACAGATTATTAAATTCCATTAATTCTACATCTATAATTATCCAAGTGAAATTCGTATAAGAATAAATTATTGCAAGTAATATTCAGTTTTCAATGTTTTAATAATCAATATGTTTATAATTTACTAAAGGTTTAAATAATCCTTAATTTACTTTTATTCTTTTTATATAAGTTGATTATCCAAATATGTTGCTTCTTTGACATAATTATTAATGGAAACAAAATTACACAAGATATACTGTTACAGATATATTTGATAACACTTCTAATAGTTCTACAGAGCATTTTGTTATTTGTTTGTACTGCTGTATTTCATTTTGCTTCTTTATAAAATCATATTCCTAGGAAATTTGTTCTCCTATTGCCCAATGATGTGTTCATTAGAACAATGTTTTCTTCGGTACCTAACGTTTATTTCATTTTAGAATTTTAATAGTGTTTTTAATACTGTGATTTCCTTTATTGTATGTAAAAAATATTAAACAGTCAAAAAATTCAGGAAAAGCAAAATGTATGCCAATTAACAAAACAGATATCTCAAAGGCATATTCTAAATTAGAAATAATATGCAATAAAATAAATAACAACAGAAAAATAAAACCAAGCCCAGAAAACAGGTAAGCAAAACAAGAATAACTATATGAAAGAGAGAGTGCTGTGAATACCCATGACAAGAACGTTTCAGGCAGATGAAGCATACTTGCAGACCCTATGGTTCTGGGCCTGACATACAGAAAGATCATTTGGTAAGTCAAAGGAATAGAGAGCAGTAAGTTCAGGAGTGGAACGTCAAGAGCTTAGTTTTGAATATGTTAAATTTAGATACCAAATAAGACATAAAACTGGAAAGAGAGGTGAGGTAGGCAGGTGAGTAAATGACTAAAGTTCATGCCCACACATTTTTCTATAATATTGGTTCAATTACTTGCCTAGTCACTGTCTAGATACATTATGTCTATTTGACTTTAATCAAGGAGAACGAGATGACTATTTAGCATAACAGAAAGATAGTGAATTAAATGCATAGAAAGAAACCTTTCTCGAACTTCTCCACATATAGTTGATTACCACTCCTTTTTCCACTACTGTGTCCTGTTGAAACCTCTATTTCAGCATCTGTCATTCAGTTTCTTAATTATTTATTTATCTTTCTACCTTGCTATTGCAAGAATTCTGAAGCCAGGAATTTGGTTTTCTTTTATTTTCTTTTTTATCGTCTACATATAGAACAGGTAGTAGGTAGTAAGTAGTAGTCCGTCAAGCTGAAATATTTCTCAAGCCAATCATACTGAGAAATGTAGCTTGAGATATGTAAAGTTAACATAGAGGCATGGATTTTTTCCTTTACTTATTTTAAGGGAGTGTCAAACTTTGATGTCCTCTTATCCCAATTCCCAGTATAGGTATATTTTTAACCAAAACTTTATTTAAAAAAAATCTACTAGGATACACATTTACACTTGTTCTAATACATGGTTTTAATATACAATTTGACACCATTGTTTCTGGCTCTGCCACATATGTGTATATCAAAAAATGAGCTCAAAAAGATAAAAATAGTTAAACACAGCAATTTACACTAATAATATTTGCTGTGAGGGTTTTAAAAGCAATTCAATTACTGGAAAATAAAAATGAGGAAATGTATATATTGATTTTCACAGAAGTCTATATAACAGGATAGTTTCTTAAAAGGATTTACTTTACTAGAATAAAAAATGATCTATGAGGAGATTTTTGTCAAGGCTATTAAAAATCAAAATACAAATTTTCTAAAATTTCCCTTAAACTATTTCCATATCTTGAAGGTGCACCAATTTTTAACAGAAACCATCACTGACACAGGCAAAGTCTGTTCATATGAACTATAACCCAACAACTATTGAAATAAAAAAATAGCAATTGCTACTTATCATGAAAACTTATCACTTTAAAAATATTACTCAGTCTTTTAAAAATCATTCATGTCAGGTTTTATTATTCTTGTTTAGAAATGAGAAAGTGAAAAATAACTTTTCCACATTATCACTGTTAATTAGTGGCAACAATTATCCCTTCCAAGCACTCTCTGTTATACTCTGTATACAGTTCCATTAAACGCTGTTGTTGAGATTTGTTGAAATAGTCTTGCATTATATTTGAGCACTGTAAACATTGTAATATTATCCACATCATTTTTGATGGTTTTCTTGAATAAACTGTATGTGTAGACATATAATTAGAAGATGTTTGACTGAAAAGAACAACATTGACAAAGTAAATATTATTCTCAGAAAGGCCAAGATGATCGAAGGCCTAGTTTGAGAAAAAAAGGTTAACAGATATTTAAAAAATTATAGGATGGAATGCTAATTTTGATATTTATAGTCTGCCATATACTTTTATCCTAAGATATAAGCACAATTAATTTTTTAGAGAAAGTCTTAGAGGTAGGATTTCTAGGTAAAACACATGTATGCTAAAAATTTTAATGATGTCATAGAAAGTTCTAAAAAGGCTTTATTTTATAAACTCATACCCTAACTAGCAGAGCATAACAATGCCAGTACTTGTGCATCCTCTTTCAAATAAGGGACAATTAATCTTTTACTTTGGCTACTTCGATGGCAAACAAATCTAATTGTTGTTTTAACTGGTGTTTTCTGATTTACAAATAAGTTTAAAAATCTGTTCAAAGATTAGCCATCCGTATTTTTCTGTGAATTTCTTATTTGTGTCTCTTGTACATTCTTAATCAAGTTATTTTTCTTACTGTATTTTATATAATCTTTAGATTATTAATGACATTTCTTTTTCTGCAATGAATACTTACAGTCTGTCACTAATCTAATATAATAAAGAAATACTTCATTTTATATAGTTAAATCTGTCTTTCCTTCATGCTCGCGTATCTAAGCATTGTTTTGGGGTTGTTTTTTGCTTATTCAGAACTTTTTTTTTTGCAAAGATCATAAAAATATTTGTCTACATTTTCATTCAAATTTTTCTAGGTTTCATCCTAGCTTGTATTATTAATTATTGAGTAAATTATTCCTTAGAAGAGTATAATATCATCATTTTTCATCTTTGGTCCAGATTTCCTAATATTATTTGATGACCAGGTTACATTTGCCCACTGATTTAAAGTGTCACTTCATTTGTAGATTTAATTTTTATTTATATACATATGTGTCACTGTCTTGACTCTGTTCAGTTGACATATTTCTTTATTCATGAATGTTATTTTCATCACTGTGACTTTGTAGGGTAAGTAGTCTTTTTATTGCCTGGTAACAATATGGATGGGCTTCACTTACCAGTTTTTTGTTGTTGTTGTTGTTTTTTAGTTAAATCATATCAGCCTAGCAACAATAAAATTTAAATTTCAGTTACCACAGTATCTCAACTATAAAAATATGAACAAGGCACTAACTTTGCTTCTAACACTCCACTCTGCAAATTACAATGCAAATAACAGCAACATCATCATCAGTGTCCAGTCACATCACTTCTTTCAGAATCTGCCACTGTTTGGTTACTGCATGTCTGTTAGTTCATATATAAACAGCAAAGTGTGCAGTTGTGTTGTCTGTTTATTCACCAGTCGTACACTCATATGACACATTACAAAATAGTTAATCAAGAGGGTAAAGCAGCAAAAGTGCAAGAAAGAAATTAAAAGTGATAAGACTGAAAGCAAAACTAGATGTGTTTAAAATTTTTTAAATGGACACTTTGAGCAAATCTTTGAAGAAAAGTCATTGAGAGTAAATGGAGCAAGGACAAAGACACTTGGCTGAAGGGGGAAATAGCTGGGTACCCTGCACAGGGCTACCAAGCACCAGGAATTCTTCCTGGCCTCCTACAACTCCTGGAGAAGCAGAGAGCTGAACAGCTGAGAAGTGGCATGATCTCACAATGAACCTCAGGGATCCTGGTAGCAGGAGACCCTGCAACCCCCACAGACACTTGGGCTGGCAGAGAAAGCTGCTTAGATAGGTAGCAGGATCAGAACTCCAGCCTGATTCTGCCACTGCCTGAGTGTGGAACAGGGCCATCTGTAGTGGAGCACAGCCAGAGACTCCCATCTTCCAAGGCCTGCTATGCCCCTGTAGGAGACTTTAACCTGAGCATGACTTCCAGATCTAAATGGAGCAGGGTGGTTTTGCACATGTGATGGTGCCAGTCTGATCTGAGTGATCCTTGTCTACTAGCCTCTCCCAAGGCCCCGTCCTGGCCACACTTGCTTGGAGCCTCAGATGTCCAACCTAGGTGCTTCCTGGAGGTCCTCAAGAAGCATCTATGTCAACAGACAGCACCTGGCAATTAGAGAGCTCCAGCAGTGTGGCCCCAACCAACATGTGTCTACTCACACTTCCTTCTACCACAGCCTCCCCTGCACAGCTTTGTACTTGTTCATGGCCACCTCCATACCACTTTGACAGCACCCCTGCACAAAAAGTCCTTGCCTCTCCCTCCCACCAGCATACATGTGTGAGTGCTCCTTGCCACCCATCACCTCAGATGCTCAAACACGGGAACCTAGCCAGGCTGCCATTGCTGGCGAAAACACACACACAGATACCGTCAGCCCTGTCTCTCCATGCTGCCACCGCTGCTCGTGTGAATGCACGCATACAGGCCAGCAGCCCTGCAACCACTATTGTTTCAACCATGCAACAGCTGCCACTGGTGCAAGTGTGAGCATGGACACCTGCAACCATAACCTGGCCAGTGTCCCACACTTACCATGCTGCTGGAGTGAGCTTGTGCAGGAATACTGTACCCTGCTCCTGCTGCTTTTCCACCACAGCAAAGGTGCTTGCACCCTACTACAGTATGGCAATTCCTGGCATAGGCAAGCAAGCACAGATCATGCTGCCAGCACTCTGGTAAAGGCTTTGGCTGGCCTAATCCCAGGGTGTTTTCGGGGTGTTTTCATCAGCAGATGGGGAACACCTCAGACCCTCCAGTGCAACAGATTTCTAAACACTAGAGACCAGAGAACAAAGCCAGGGCACATTACCAACTCCCAAGAGTTAGAACACGCAGCCCAGGAGTACTCAGCTGAGCTTTAGCCCCTTAAATATACTAGAAATAAAGCCAGTCAGCTGAAACCATCTTATACCAAACAAGAGCATCAAAGCAGATAGAAGACATAACACAAAAGAAAGCCATTCAAAGGAAAATCCATTCAAAGGAGAGCAACTTCAAAGACTGGAGGAACATCAGGCCACATAAAAGAGTAAGAATCAATGTGAGAACTCTGGCAACTCAAAAACTCAAGAGTGTCTTCTCGCCACAATCACACTCATATCCCAGCAATAGCAATGATTCTTAACTAGCCTGAAATGCTGAAATGACACAAATGCAACTTATAATATAGATAGAAATGAAGATTATCAAGACTCAGGAGAAAGTAGAAATCCAATCCAAGGAATCTATGGAATACAATAAAACAATACAGGAGCCAAAAAACAAACTGGTTATTTTAAGAAAAAAAAAAACTGATCTGATAGAGCTGAAAAACTCACTTCAAGAATCTTATAATACCATCACCAAATATTAACAGCAGAATCAACTAGTTGAGAAAAGAATCTTAGATTTCAAAGACCAGTTATCTGAAATAACTCCATCTGACAAAAAATTTAAAAAATGAATAAAGAATGAACAAACTCTTTAAGAAATACGGAATTATGTATAGAGACCAAATCTACAATTCACTGAAAGAAGACAGAAAGCAAACAACTTGGAAAACATGTTTCATGTTATCATTCAAGAAAATTTCACCAACCTTGCTAGAGAGAACAACATTCAAATTCAGGAAATGCAGAGAATCCCTATGAGATACTATAGAAGAAGACCATCCCCAAGACACATAGTTATCAGATTCTCCAAGGTCAAAATGAAAAAAGAAATGTTAAAGGCAGCTAGAGAGGAGGAGCAGGTCACCTCCAAAAGGGAATCCCATCAGGCTAGCAGCAAAACTTTCAGCAGAAACACTACAAGCCAGAAGAGATTGGTGGCCTAGATTGAGCATTTATAAAGAAAAGAAAATTCAACCAAGAATTTCACATTCAACAATATGAAGCTTCATAAGCAAAAAAGAAATATGATCCTTTACAGACAAGGAAATGCTAAAAGAATTCATTAGGACCAGATCTTCCTTAAAAGAAGTTCTTAGGAAGTCCTAAAATTGGAAAGAAAGACCATTACCCATCACCAGAGAAACACATTTAAGTACATGGACCATTGACATTATAAAGCAACCACACAATCAAGTCTGCATAATAACCAGCTAAACAACATGATGACAGGATCAAATCTGCACATATCAATATTAACCTTGACTGTAAATGGGCTAAGTGCTTCAATTAAAAGGCACAGAGTGGCAAGTTTAATAAAGTAGTAAAACTCAATGGTATGCTGTCTTCAAGAGATCCATCACACAAGCAATGACACCCATAGCCACAAAGTAAAGGGTTGGAGAATAATCTAGCAAGCAAATGGAAAACAGAAAAAGCAGAAGTTTCTATTTCAATTTCAGACAAAACAGGCTTGAAACCAACAATGGTCAAAAAAGACAAAGGGCATTATATAATGATAAAGGATTCATTTCAACAAGAAAATCTAACTATTCTAAATATGTATGCAACCAATACAGAAGCACCTAGATTTATAAACCAAGTTTTTGGTGACCTGCAGAGAGACTTAAACAACTGTACAATAATAGTGGGACACTTCAACATCCCACTAAACTATTAGACATACATTATAGGCAAAAAACTAACAAAGATATTCAGAACCTGAACTGAACATTTGACCAAATGTAACTAACAGACAGGTACAGAACTCTTCTCTCAACAACAGAATATTATTCTTATGTTCACATTACACATACTCTAAAATCGATCACACCACCAACAAAAAGACAATCCTCAGCAAGTTAAAAAAAAAACAACAAAATTATACCAACCTAACTCTTAGACCACAGAGCAATAAAAACAGAAATCAATACTAAGAAAATTGCTCAACACCATGCCATTACATGAAAACTAAACAAACAGCTCATGAATGACTTTTGAGTAAACAATGAAATTAAGGCAGAAATGAAGAAATTCCTTGAAACTAATGAGAACATTGGAAAAGGTTGAATATCCAGAATCTGTAAGAAATTTAAACAACTGGACAAGCAAAAAACAAACAACCCCTTTAATAACAGTGCAAAGGACATGAAGAGATGCTTTTCTAAAGGAAACATACATTTGACCAACAAGCATATAAAGAAGTGCTTGACATCATTAATTAAGGCCATATAAATTTAAACCACATGAGATACCATCTCACACCAGTCAGAATGGCTATTATTATAAAGTCAAAAAATTAACAGATGCTGATGAGGTTGCAAACAAACAGCATCACTTACAAACTGCTGGTGGGAACTTAAATTAATTTAGAATTTGAAAAATCTTTGTGGCAATTTCTCAAATAACTTAAAACTATTAACTATTCAATCCAGGAATCTCATTTTTGTGTAGATACCCAAAGGGATATAAATAATTCTGCCATAAAGACATATGCATGAGTATGTTCATCACAGCACTATTCAGAATAGCAAAGACATGCAGTCAACCTAACTGCCCATGAATAATAGACTAGATACAGAAAATGAGGTACATATACACCGTGGAATAGTATGCATTCATAAAAGTGAATGAGATAATTTCCTTTGTAGCAAAATGGATGGAGCTACAGGTTATTATCCCAAGTGAAACTATTTCAGGAACAGAAAACTGAAAACTGAATGCCTCTCTCATAAGTGAGAGCTAAACACTAATTACACATGGATTAAAAAAAGGGAATAATATACACCACCGCCTACTTGAAAGTAGAATGTGTGAGGGGGGTGAGGATGGAAAAACTATGTATTGGGTACAATGCTTGTTACCTGGGTGACAAAATAATCTGTATATCAAACCCCTGTGACATGCAATTTACCTGTATAACAAACCGGCACATTTACTCTTGAACCTAAAATAAAAGCTAAAAATAAATAGATATAAAAAATGTAAATGCCAGCCTGGGAAACTCTTTCTGTACAATTTTAAAAATATGTATTAGCCAGGCATTATTGTGCGTGCTTGTAGTCCCAGATACTTACGAGGCTAAGCAGGAAGGATTGCTTGAACCAACGAATTGAAGGCTGAAATGAGCTATGATTGCATCATTGCACTCCAGCCTGCATGACTTAGTGAGACCCTGTCTCAAGAAAAAAATATTTCCAATGGAGACAACAAAGACCTAGGCCTAAATGAAGCTATAAAGAAATCTTATTGACAATTCCTCATGAATATTTTGTAAAAGTTCTTACATTTTTAAAACAAGGAAACATAAAGAAAAAGCATTCCTATTTCTCTACATCTTCTCTAGTATCTGTTATTTCTTGACTTTTTAAAGACTGCCATTCTAACTGGTGTAAGATGGTATCTCGTTGTTTGGATTTGCATTTCTCTAATGACCAGTCATGATGAGCTTTTTTTTTTTTTCATGTGTTTGCTGGCTGCATAAATGTCTTCTTTTAAGAAGTGTCTGTTCTACCCTTTGCCCAGGTTTTGATGGGGTTTTTTTTTTTTTTCTTGTAAATTTGTTTAAGTTCCTTGCAGATTCTGGGTATTAACCCTTTTTCAGATGGATAGATTGCAAAATTTTTCTCCTATTCTTTAGGCTGCCTGTTCACTCTGATGATAGATTTTATTTTTATTTTTTGCTCTTCACCCTTACTATTTTTAGCATTACTGTTTCTCTATAAAGAATAAACTTAATTCTAAGCATTACCTTATATGTGTTGCACTGAAACTGATTACTTATTTATTTACTTACTGACAGAGTCTTGCTACGCTGCCCAGGCTGGAGTACAGTGGCTATTCACGGGAGCAATCCCACTACAAATCAACATGGGTGTTCTGACTTGCTCTATTTCTGACCTGGGCAAATTCACTACCCTTACGCAATTTGGTAGCCCCCAACTCTGTGGAGATCATCATATATTAATACCAAACAGTGTAGACACCCAATAGGTACAGTACATTACAGGCCAGAACTCCTGATCTCAAGCAATTCTCCTCCCTGAACCACCCAAGGAGCTGGAACTAGAGGAGTACATGCTATGGCAGCCAGCTGAAATTCATTTTTTTCATAAAATTACATAATACAATTTTGTCTCAGCTATTATATCTATAATTACCAAATATTTGTAATTCAAAATAATAACATTTGGTCATTTCTTTCTCTTGATATACATTTTCTTCCTCTTATAGTCATTTCTGGCCAGCAAGGTACAATGTATTACTGGAAGATATTCAAAATATATGTATGGCTACAAATTTCACACTACTGTCTATCTTTCTCACTCAAAATTTAAAAGGATTTTTACTATCAAGGCATACTGAAGACAAGAAGTGAATGCTAATTTTAATTAAAATATCATATTTCTATGAAGACAACTGTCTGAACATAACATGGTTTAAAGAATAATCCTGTCAACTCTGTCTTTCATTGTTTTTCTGTCCATCTCTACCATACACAAAAGGGTGCCTGCACACACAAATGCGCATACACACATATGACATACCTAACCTATCTATCTTTTTAGAATATTTAAAAAAGGAGTCCTAAAAATAACAGTTGATAAAGCAGAGCTTTAGATCCTTTCATAAACATTAAACTAAAGGCACCTTCTGGAATTGCCATTATCAAGTACTTATTTGATAAAATTCAAGACCAATGATTTTGCTTCTAAATAAGTACAAATAGTTTTTGTAATTGAACCCTGATCTGTGTTTTATGAGGGAAAAATGCCCATACTTTTAATACTTGTAATAAAAGATTCATTTTTTAATTCAAAACAGACTTACTTTGTTTCACACTTCAGTAAGGAAACATTAAGTCCTTACTTAAGAATTTTCAGAACAAAATTTTTGACAATATCCTTTGAATCTACTTATAAGGTAGCCTGAATTTAATCTTTCTTCTACATGTCTAGGTCTAGAGATATAGGAGATGAAAAATAATCCCAAACCACAAGGAAATTGGTCTCTAACATCTTAAATTTAAGGTAAAGAACTACCTTTAACTTTAAATAGAAGTGAATATGACTGCTATTTTTTTCACAACAAAAATATTCTTATTAAATCTTTATCTTTTTCACATTTTATATTAATAAAACATGAGAATTTATTACAACATTCTGAAATGTTACCTTATTACACTATTCTTCAGAATAAAGATTTAATAAAAACTATTGAATAATGCAATTATTTTCTTCAAGCACAATTTTATGAAAAAGACAAAATGAACCAAAATTAATTATATGTAATATGTTTATTACATATAATTATTGTATTTCATAAATCTTGAATTATTATTGCTCTATTAAGCAAAAATATAATTGTAAACACTTTTGATATATTTTACTTCTATGAGAATCTTCAACAAAGATTTATATGTTCTTTATATCAAAAAATATATGACATTTGATATGTTAAAAAGTCTGAGCAGGTATTTTTATAAGACTGACACATGAAATAATGTAAATATATCACTTCAAATGAGCTGTGAACCTAGCTCAAAAACTGACAAATAAATAAAATAAAAATTAAAGTCATTTGTGATTTAAAATAACAAATAGTATATGAACTTTGTTGTATTTCCTAAAGTTTAACATGTAAATTATCACCAAAGGAAAACTACTTTTTAAATAAAGTATTTTTAATAAGGCTATATTTATGACATGGATATTTATAATTATTATACTTAACCTGGGAGTCATTATCTTAATTTATTCTACAAGGCACTGGGAAATATTTACCATTACTTATATAAAAGACAACCTCACTTTCTCATACATTTTCTTTTGTGATCAAACATTTACTTAAAAAAAAAAATGATTGAGACTTTGTGACCGGTCGTATACATTTTTTTGTATGGTCAAACATTTACATTAAAAAAAAAAAAAGATTGAGACTTTATGACCAGTTGTAGAAATGTGCTACCCTGTAGCGGAAACATCTAAAGATAATAGCAGATTTGGAAGTAAGAAGAATACACTTTTAATTATAACCAAATTTAATGAGATCAAGAAGCCACAATTAGCAATTTCACTTTGTTAGAGGTTGTTTGGCTGTTGCCAACAGTTTGTTGATTTGCTTCTTTAAACTCAAATCATCTTCCTGTATTGTAGTGTATGACAATTGTGGTATGAGTGAATCTTCATAATTATGATTTTATGTTAGAATAGAGGCTTATTATTTTAGAATACTAGATTCTAAAATAAGGATATCCTGTGCTTTGGAAGACAGAGACACTTTCTAGTTACAACTATACTTGACAGTCCCTCTGTTGGGCTGTTAGCTGGGGGTTCTGTGTGTACCTCCAGGCTGTCAAGAATCTGAAGCACATATAGGCTAACTATTACTGAATTAATACTAGATTCTGAAACAATAATTCTAAAATAAAATAATTCTGATAATACCTCTAATTATTTTAGAATACTAGATTCTAAAATAATAATGCTAGAATCTACTATTCTAAAATAATAAGCCTGGCAATATGTTACAAAGATTCTTTTCTTTGAAAGCATTTCTTTCATATTATTAAATAAAATTTGAACCTCATGCATTTTATTAAGTCTCTCATCTTCCCATTTTCTCATTGGCATTATTTCCCCCCTTTTTTTCAGAAGCCTCTTTCTGCTCATCCGGTCCTGCCTATGCCGACATCTTCAGTCCTTGTTGATGACACACAAGATTTGTAAAACCACACAGTGTAGTGGTGTGAACTTGGAATGGCATGAGACTAAAGTCAATGCATTCATTGGCCTCAAGATTAGCTAAAATGTTCATCCCTATTTCGTAAACATTTGGAAATTTAGACCATAGATAAAATATTGACAATACCTCTAATGATTATTGATAAACTAACTGATCAGCATTTCTCTGCCATTTTCCTTGTTACTCATTGTGAACTGAGACTCAAAGTCAAATGTAACTTACTAGTTCTAAAACTCTCCCATACAAATAATTTTATTGTTCTTTAAAACTGAGGACAGAAGGGGCTGAGAAGTAGAAAGTTGTGTATATTTAAATAAACATAATTTTATATTAAATTTGGTCATATATACATAGCATTACATTTATTTTATTATTATTACTTTTATTTATTTATTTTTTGAGACAGAGTCTTTCTCTCAGGCTGAAATGCAGTGGCACCATCTCAGCTCACTGCAACCTCTGCCTCCCGGGTTCAAGTAATTCTCTGCCTCAGCCTCTTGAGTAGCTGGGATTACAGGTGCCCACCACCACGCCTGGCTAACTTTTGTATTTTTAGTAGAGATGGGGTTTCACCATGTTGACCAGGCTGGTCTTGAACTCTTGACCTCATGATCCACTGATGTCACCCACTCAAAGTGCTGGGATTACAAGCGTGAGCCACCAACGCCCGACTGCATTCCATTATTTTAATAATTTTGTGTGCCATTCATTTTCTAGAATGAATAGAGAGAAGAGTTGAAAAAAAGAAAAAAAAGACAGCTACATAGCAAATACAGATATAATTAAATTAAATTACATTTGGCTTAAAGTCGCTTCTGTACTTTGAATCCCTACATAGCAACCCACAACCTAATTAAGTATGAAAACTGCAAGCTAACTTAAGAGAATATTCTTGTAGCAAATAGCTGAGTTTCAGCCAATCATAGCAGCTGAGTTTCAGACAATGATAAGCTGCCAGCAGATCACATCATTTTCACATAAGGCATATTCGTTACCACACCATGCCCAAATAAGGCAAACACTGAGCTTTAACCAATCAATCCGTTTATGTCCCTCAGTTACTTTCTGTGTCTATAAATATTGCCTGCCTACCTTGCTGAGTAGACAGAGTTCTCTCAATTTTCTGGTTCTGAGGGCTGCCCAATTCATGAATTATTTTTTGCTCAAATAAATTTCACTAACTAAAGTTTTTATCAAAGCTATAAAAAACTGAGGAGAAAAAGGTTACTAACAAGATGAAAGAAAACGACATGAAAACCTTTACAATTAGCAAAACTCAGTTTATAATAAAGTCATTTATTTAAATGAGGAACTGTTTAAGAGGCCCTTTTTAGTACACACTTTATACAAGAGAACATGCTCAAATATGAATATATTTACAATCGTTGCAAGGCAGATAAAAGAATAAATCCTTCTATTAATGCAATATAAAAATATTTCTATTTCTCAATTAAAAATATGAATTAAACATGATGTTTAATACTATTAAATCCTTACTAGTGTTTTATTGGCATGAATGGCTGGAAAGTTATTCCATTCTGTGTTATCTTGTATAAATCATTCCATAAATTATTTCCTCCTAAAAATTAACATATAAATATGTTAGCATCTGTCACTGAATTTCTACTACATACAAAATGAAATGCTTCATCATGATTTTATTTAAGGATGAAAATATGGCTTCCTATGATTAAATAAATGACACAGTAGGTCTCTGTGGTTTTTGATCAATGCCATTTATTCTGTAAATTATATGAGTCTACAAATATTTCTATGTTAGGAATTATCAGAGAAGAAATAAAATATTATAGTGTCTCTTTAATAAATAATCACAATCAGCAGCTCAGCATGGAAATACTGTTGTCCCACTAGGGAAAAGAACAGCAGAAGTTCTAATCTGTTGTAAACTGCTCTCTCAAAAACATATTATTTATAATTTCTTGTGATAGATGTGGTCTGTCCTTTGTTACAAAATCATGGCACTGTTCTTGAAAGCTTGTTTCCTTTAGAAAACAAGTAAATTTAGCACCATATTTCAGAAATAAAATTATAAAACTAAAATATATAGATTTCTGCATCTGGATTTCTTTTCAGACTAATTTTCTGAAATCTTTCTTTTCTCTTAATGACACCAGTTTTTACATTTGGATATTCCATTATCATTAACCTCAGAATTGTTAAGTAGAGCAGAAAAAGGTTGCTTCAACTTTCTTTGCCTTTATACATGATCTCTTTTTCAGTAAAGAAACCATTAATTATATGTCGCCTTAATCATCATACTTTCTTGAAAGTAAAAAGAAATTTTCTGTCTTGGTTTTAGTTGTGTCCTGATCTATTCAAAGATACTGAAAGATGCATTAATAACAAAACAGCATAAGTCTTAGGGTTGGAAAGCAAGGACAATGTCAATTTATGTGTAAAAATATTATATTTACATAGTATCTCACATATAGCAAAATCTCATTCTCCGTTTTATTTTGTTGTCAATACAGTACTTAATGCATTGACTCATGCTTGTAATTCCAGCACTCTGGAAGGCCAAGGTGCATGAATTGCTTGAGCCCATTAGTTCAGGACTAGTCTGGGAAACATGGTGAAAACCCATCTCTACAAAAAGTACAAAAATTATCCAGGTGGGTGGCATGTACCTGTAGTCCCAGCTGCTTGGGAGGTGAAGTGGAAAGATCAATTGAGTCTAACAGGTTAAAGTTGCAGTGAGTCTTGATCATGTGACTGCACTCTAGCCTGGGTGACAGAACAAGGCCCCATCTTAAAAAAAAAAAAGTACATTCTTTCTCTTTAAAGTTCTCTCATTGTAAATAAATATGAATATTTCATGGAGACTAAGTGATATCGGAAATAATAAAGTATTTATAAGTAATTTTTTTCCCCCTGAAAATGTTCATCAACAAGGATTGGGTGTTGATTTAATACTGTTGGGTGTTCTGTACCGTAACTTCTGAATTGCCACAAATTATCATTGTGATTATAATCTTTATTTTCTCTCCTTAGCAAATTAGTCTTGCTTGACTTAATACACATATGGTATTTTGTTTATTGCAAGGTAAGTTAAATTTGCAGATAAAACTTTTAAGAATTATGCATAATTTTTGTATTCAGAATAATTTAAATGAAAATATGAACAAAGGCCAAATATTTGCAATACATAATTTATCTTCATTTATTTCACAGCATTTTGCAAGTAGATAAATGAATTATATACCTACATATTTCCTTTATACAATTTCAATATTACCCACTTTTGCATTTCTCAGAATTCCTTGTGATACTTCTCCAAACTTCTTTTGGAGAAGGGAGTACTGGCTAAATATAATATAAATATTGAATAGCTTACATAAATTGATTTATCATTCTGACAATAATAATTGCTAGTTTAATTAACTTGGTTGATAAGAGCAGGGTGATTATGAGTTAAGATTTAATATGCACATGTACCTATTAAGTTTATATGTAAAATAAACTTACACTGTGGACTTAAACTGTTTAAATACTATATGTAAGAATAAAAAAGAAATAGACTGCCTATAGCTATCACCACTAAAAAAAATGAATCAACATACTTACACTCATTTTGTAATGGGTTTTTACATTTATTATTTCATGCAAGCTATGTAACACTTCTTGATCTACAAAATACATTACGGTCCTTCTTGTAGTTGAATAGACTGAAACAGAAAGTTTAAGTAACTTTATCAAAGTCACATTGATAATCAGTTGAGGAGAAAGAACTATCTCTACGGTCTATAAAATATTATTATCATCATTTGTGGAAGTGGTAGTAATACTTGATGTTTGAGCTGACATGTCTTTTGCCTACTAAAAAGGAGCTCAAGATCTGCTTTGAAGAGATAAATAGATTAAAACAAGACACTGTAAATACTTAAAACTAGATCCAACTCAGTAAGAATAATTGTTACTAAGAATTAAATGGAAGATATTGACATTTAATTTTAATGAAGACAATCAGGATTATGAAAAGAACAATGGTCTTCAAAAATATTGAATAAACAAGAAATCATGTAGAGACTACATGATAGCCCCCACAACCAAAACCAAAGTATCTTATCTAACTAACACTATAGACAAATCTACAGAAAAAGTGTTTCTAGTTGGGCGTGGTGGCTGACACCTATAATGTCAGCACTTTGGGAGGCCAAGGTGGATGGATTACTTGAGTCCAGGAGTTCGAGACGAGCCTGGGCAACATGGTGAAACCCTGCCTCTACTCAAAATACAAAATTAGCCAGGCATGGTTGCTCATGCCTGTAATCCCAGCTACTTGGGAGACTAAGGCATGATAATTCCTTGAACTTAGGAGGCTGAGGTTGCAGTAAGCTGAGATCACAGCACTGCACTCCAGCCTGGGCAATAGAGCAAGTCTCTGTCTCAAAGAATAAAAAATAAAAATTATTTTCTATGAAATTTACTCCATAAAATTGAAAGAAATAACTATTATGCTGGATGTTCAGATAGCAACATAAAGACACAAGAGACATGGAAAAGCAAGAAAACATGACT
This sequence comes from Cheracebus regulus, assembly GCA_963574635.1. Classification (NCBI taxonomy): domain Eukaryota; kingdom Metazoa; phylum Chordata; class Mammalia; order Primates; family Pitheciidae; genus Cheracebus; species Cheracebus regulus. The sequence goes on along the minus strand of CAUYQU010066934.1, from coordinate 8,699 downwards.
CCTGTGAAGGAACAAAAGGTCTCCAGTGCTAAAACCCAAGAAAAATAAAATATATAATTCCTGGAAAGGAATTCAAAATAGTGATTTCACAGAAACTAAGACAGATAGAAGAGAATACAAATAGGCATTAAAAATAAATTTTAAACAATCATGATCTGAATGAGAAATTCAACAAAGGGATATAATTAAAGAAAAACATACAGGAAATTAAAAATTCAACAAATGAAATAGAAAATACAATAAAAAGCTTCAACAAACTATATTAATCAGAAGAAACAATTTCTGAACTTGAAGACAGGTGTTTTGAAATAAGCCAGTCAGATTTTAAAAAACTAATAAAAGGAATTAAGAAAGTCTGTGTGACATATTGGACACTACCAACTGAACAAATATAAAAATTCTGGGAGTTCCAGGAGGAGATGAGACTGGAAAGGGCACAGAAAACCTGTTTGATGAAATAATAGCGGAAAAATTCCTTAGGTCTTATTTAGTTTCAATAATTTTCCTTATGTGATATGGATCTGAGATGCTGCATTATTGCAATATCCTTTCTCCAGAAAAATAACTTTTCTTATGAAATATGGCACCAAGAACTTCCTTTGCTTTAGGATAATTATTATTTAAAGATATTTAGTAAAACAGTCCCACTTCTTATTTCCTTGAATTATTCCAAATATCTATTTTTGCCTATAGATGAGACTAGAATTTATTCTTAATTCAGATTCTTAATTTGATTAGGCAAAACAATGAATAAATCATGGGCAGTATTAAACAGTCCCTGAAACTAAAATGATCAGACAAAAATTGTAATTTAGCCAGCTTAAATTCTGCAAAAATAATGTATTTTATATGTAAAATTTAAATCTCCACAGATCAGTGTTACATAAAGCTGTGTAAAAAGTGTAGTCATTATAATTTCACAAAATATGATGTTTCAGGAAAAAAGAATAAGAAAATTTGTGGTCACTATAATGTTATTTCTAAGGTATTATCTTTTATTGACTTGAAGATGAAACAACAATTTGTAGGATATCAGTTTCAAAAAACACTGCTTCTAATTCCCATCCCTCTTATCCTATAAACTACCAATACAAAAAAAATGTGCTATGTTCAAAAAGCAAATTGGTAATGTGTGCTGAATAGAAGGGGTTGGAATGGCATTTGGGACTAACTTTCCTACTTCTTAAAAGTATTTTACTAAATCCCCAAATTCTACATTTAGGGCAACAAAAATGGTAAAATCAGTAGTACATATGCTTAATATAGCCAGGTACAAAATCAGCTACAGCTTGCCTCTTGACACACAGAAGTGCTCAATATATTTTAAGGAACAAAGGATTGCATAAAAAGGAAAGAAGAAATGGAGGGAGAGAGACAAAGAAACACTTGCCTCTAGGATCCCATCGTCATATACAAAAAACCTCTTTTTATTGCAAGATGGCCAAGTAGACAGAGCCAGAAGGAACTGTTTCACGGAGAGACCAGAAGATAAAGTAGACTGACACACTACAAGCAGATCTTAAGATAAAGACTTTCAGAGTTGACAAAGGGAGGACACGGACCCTGAAGAGACTGAAGGATAAAGCAGCTGGGAACATGGAGTTGCCAAACAGCAGGACTAGTCCCTGGCCCTGAGATGCTTCTAAGTAAATGAGTTAAATACACATGAATGGCTCAGTCTCATCAGAAGCCTCAGAAATCCTAGCTGAAGGAAACCCTACAACTCCAATGAACATTTGTGCTGGCAAGAGAGCTCCAAGAAGAGTCTGCAGAGACAGTACTCCAGCCTGCGTGGAAGCTAGAGAGTTTGGTATGGGAATGGCTGCAGTACAGTATGCCCAGGGATGCTTATCCCCCAAGGCTCAACATGCTCCTCTAAGGGGCTTTTGCCTTTATTGATTGTTGGACCTGGACAGAAGAGGGCTGTTTTGTCCATGGGATGGGGGCAGTGTGTTCTGAGCACCATCCTGTCTGCCAGTCATTCCCAGAGGCTCTGTCTGGCCACATTCACTTGGAATGCAGCCTCAGATGCCCAATTGGGTCATTCCTCAGAAGCTACTGCCATAGCTCCTATACTGGCAGACCCCCTGCTAACTATCAGAGAGCTTCAGCAGTCAGGCCTCCATTGGTGTACACCTGCCTGCAGATTTTACCCACTGCTTTACTGGAATGCACTTACCTACCGGCTCCACTCACAGCTTTACTGGCATATAAGCACACACAGACTTCACCTCACCACAACCACTTCATGCTATCACAAACCCCACTACCACAACCCTAAAGATGTGCTTTTCTGGAATGCTTCATCAAAGTATTGTTGCCAGTGGACGGAGAACACCTAGGCCACTCTAGTTCAACAGGTGCTTACCCACAAATCCAGAGAACATAGATGTGGGCCTGATCCTAGTCTGCCAGGGTTAGAATGTGCAGCCCAGGAGTGCTGAGCTGAGCCTTGACTCCCTGAAATCATTTGGAAGCAAGGCCAGTCAACAAAACCCAATTATAGGACAGTCAAACTCTCAAGGAAATCAAAGAATATAAATGCAAAAAGTCCCATTCAAAGGACAACAACTTTAAATCAAAGGAATATAAGCACATACAGATGAGAAAGAACCAGCGCAGCAACTCTGGCAACTCAAAAAGGCAGAGTATATGCTCACCTCCACATGACTCCATTAGCTCCCCAGCAACGTATCTGAACCAGGCTAAAATGGCTGGAATGATGACATAGAATTCAGAATCTGGATGGCAATGAAGATCACTGAATTCAGGAGAAAATTGAAACCCAATACAAGGAATCTAAGAAATCCAGTAAAACAATACAAAATATGAAAGGTTAAATAGTCATTTTAAGAAAGAACCAAACTGATCTGACACAGTAGAAGACCTCACTGTAAGAATTACATAATATAATCAGAAGTATTAACAGCAGAATCAACCAAGATGAGGAAGGAATCTCATAGCTTCAAGGTCAGTTCTCCAAAATAACTCAGACAAAAATAAAGAAAAAAGATTTTTTACTAACAAACTAAACCTCTGAGAAACATTGGATTTTTATATAAAGAGACCAAATACATGACTCGTAGGCATTCCTGAAAAAGATGAAGAGAGAGCAATCAACCTGCAAAATATGTTTGAGGATGTTAATTGTTCATAAAAATTTTCCACTAGAGAAGTCCACATTCAAATTCTCAAAATACGGAGAACCCCCTGTGAGACTCTATACAAAATGACCATCCCCAGACATATAATCTTTAGAATCTCCAAAGGCAACACAAACAAAAAAAGTATTAAAAGCAGCTTGAGAAAGGGGCAGGACACTTACAAAGGCAATAGCATTAGTCTATCAGTGAAACTTTCAGCAGAAAACATAAATATATCTATAACCAACACAGGGGCACTTACATTCATAAACCAAGTTCTCAGAGACCTCTGAAGAGATGAAGATAACCACAAAATAATAGTGATAGGCTTCAACACATAATGGACAGTATTACACAGATCACTGAGGTAGAAAACTTACCAAAATATTTGGGACTGAAACTTGACATTTGACCACATGGCCCTAAAGGAAATCTAAAGAACACTCTCTCCAACAACAACAGAATGTACATTCTTCCCATAGGTACATGGCAAATACTCTAAAATTGACTGTATAAAGCAATTCTCAACAAATTCAAAGAAATTGAAATCATACCAACTACATATTTGGACCACAGCACAAAAATAATGGAAATCAATGCCAAGCAGTTCTCTCAAAACCATTCAATTACATGGAAATTAAACAAACTGCTCCTGAATGACTATTGGGTAAACAACCAAATTAAGGAAGAAATCAAGAAATTACTTAAAACTAATGAGAAAAACGATACAACATACTAGAAACTCTGGGAAACAGGAAAGCAGTGTTAAAACTTTACACTGATAAATGCCCACATTAAAAAAGTTAGAAAGATCTCAAATTAACAACCTAACATCATCCCAAGAGGAACTAGAGAAAAAAAACAACACGAAAGATAGAAATCACGAAATAGCCAAAATGAGAGCTTGAATGAATGAAATAGAGAAACAAGAAAACATACAAATGATCAATGAAGTCCAAAGTTTGTTCTTTGAATAAGATCGATAGATCACTAGCTAAACTAATAAAAATACAAGAAGATCCAAATAAACAAAATGAAAAATGACAAAGAAGAGATTATCATTACTATATTACCATTGACCTCAAATAAATAAATGAAAAAAAAACCTCAGAGACTATTTCAAACATCTCTGTGCACACAAACTAGAAATCCAAGAAGAAATGGGTAAATTCCTGAAAACACATACCCTCCAAGACTGAACCCGTAAAAAACTGAAACCCTGAATGGACCAATAACAAGTTCCATAAATGAATTAATCATTAAAAAAAAACTACCAGCAAATAAACATCCTGGACCAGACAGATTGACAGCCAAAATCCACCAGTTGTATAAGAAAGAGCTATTATTAATCCTATGGAAATTATTCCAAAAAATTGAGGAGGATGGACTATTCCCTAACTCATTCTATGAGGTCAGCATCATTTCAATACCAATACTGTCAGAGACACAACAAAAAAACAAAAGGTCAGGCTACTATCCCTGAAGAAGATAGCTGAAACACTCTCAAAAAAAAAAATTAAAAAAAACCTAAAAAACAGAATCAAGCAGCACATCAAAAAGCTAATCCACAATGATCAAGGAGGCTTTAGCTCTGTGAGTCAAGGTTGGTTCAATATACACAAATGAATAAATGTGATTCATCCTATAAACAAAATTAAAAACAAAAATCAAATAATCACCTCAACAGACATAGAAAAGGCTTTTGATAAAATTTAACATTGTTCATGTTAAAAACCCTCAACAAACTAGGAATTGAAGGAAACTACCTCAAAATATTAAGAGCCATCTATGACAAATCCATAGCTAACATCATACTGAATGGACAAATGCTGGAAGCATTCCCCTTGAGAACTGGAACAAGCAACGGTGCCTATTCTTACCAGATTTATTCAACATAGTACAAAAGACCTAGTCTGAGCTATCCGGTAGGAAAAAAAATAAAATAAAAGGCATCCAAATAGGAAGCGAAAAGGTCAAACTATCTGTACCTAGAGAACCACACAGTCTCTGCTCCAAGGATGGAGGGTAGGAGGAGGTTGAGGATTGAATCTACCTAGTATGAACTATGCTTACTATCTGAGTGATGAAACAATCTGTACAGCAAACTTCCATGACACACAGTTTATACCCATGTAAAAAACCTTCAAATGTACCCCAAATCCTAAAATTTTGGAAAATTTTTTAAAAGATATGATGATACTAAAAATAATGTTTTATTATGAACTGGCATATTTCTAAGATTTTCATATTAAATTCTGTATATATTTTGGCCAATTTCATGCACATCATTAATGTAATTTTGAAATCATTACATTTTGTTTACTTAATTAGGCCTTGATATTTGAAATTAATAGTTTAAGAAAACTATTAAAATAGAAAAGCAAAATGACAAAGAGAATAAGCTTTAAGATCATGAGAGCTATTATAATTTAGTAAGATGCTTAATTTTGATCTGAGATTTTGGCTTTATAAACAAAATAGTATAAATATTATTAATTTCACAATTCTTATATTTAATAGGAGAACACATATTTAACATAAATGTCCAAACTGTAAAGGAAGGACAGAAAGTTTTTAAAATCAATTTCATGATTTTAAATGATCAGTTATTCTGTTAGTATAATTGTCAAGTATTTGTACATCAGTTCTGCCAAATAAGAATTTTCATTGTCTTATTTTAACATAAACTTCTCCAAAGTATTTGAGAGTTTATTTATTATTTATATATTTTTATTGTATTTTAGATTCTGGGATACATGTGCAGATCATGCAGAATTGTTGCATAGGAACATACATGGAAATGTGGTTTGCTGCCTCCATCCCCCTGTGACCTATATCTGGCAACCATGTTATCCTTCCCCAACCTTCCTACCCCCACTGTCCCTCCCTAGTTCCCCCCAACAGACCCCAGTGTGTGATGCTCCCCTCCCTGTGTTCATGTGTTCTCATTGTTCAACACTTACCTATCAGTGAGAACATGCAGTGTTTGATTTTCTGTTCTAGTGTCAGTTTGCTGAGAATGATGGTTTCCAGACTCATCCATGTCCCTACAAAAGACATGAACTCTTTTTTTTTTAATGGCTGCATAGTATTCTGTGGTGTATATGTGCCACATTTTCCTTGTCCATTCTATCATTGATGGGCATTTGGGTTGGTTCCAGGTCTTTGCTATTGTAAACAGTGCCTTAATGAACATACATGTGCATATGTCTTTATAATAGAACAATTTATAATCCTTCAGATATATAACCGGCAATGGGATTCCTGGGTCAAATGGAATTTCTATTTCTAGGTCCTTGAGGAATTGCCACATGGTCTTCCACAATGGTTGAACTAATTTACACTCCCACCAACAGTGTAAAAGTTCTCCACATCCTCTCCAGCATCTATTGTCTCCAGATTTTTTAATAATCGCCATTCTAACTGGCAGGAGATGGTATCTCAATGTGGTTTTGATTTGTATTTCGCTAATGACCAGTGATGAGCATTTTTTCATATGTTTGTTGGCCTCATAAATGTCTTCTTTTGAAAAGTGTTCATGTCCTTTGCCCACTTTTGAATTGGTTTGTTATTGTTGTTGTTTTTCTTGTAAATCTGTTTTAGTTCTTTGTAGATTCTGGATATTAGCCTTTGTCAGATGGGTAGATTGCAAATTCTGTTCGTTGTTGGTTCACTCCAATGATTGTTTCTTTTGCCATACAGAAGCTCTGGAGTTTAATTAGATCCCATATGTCTATTCCGGCTTTTGTTGCCAATGCTTTTGATGTTTTAGTCATGAAGTCCTTGCCTATACCTGTCCTGAATAGTACTGCCTAGGTTTTCTTCTAGGTTTTTTATGGTGTTAGTTCTTATGTTTAAATCTTTAATTCATCTGGAGTTAATTTTAGTGTACGGTGTCAGGAAGGGGTCCATATTTAATAAGACAAATTAAAAATGAAAGTAACATTAAATACATATTGAAATAAGTAAAATATTTTGTATTTGGAGAAGTCTCAAAACAGTTCTATTTAACCCTGTAAGTGCTTTTAATATGCTCTTTAACTGATGTTTAGTGAATGGTTTGGGTCTCTACTAATTGATTTTTTGAATAACTTAGCAAGTATTACTTTCTCTTCAATTTGTATATTTTTATTCAGGGCAATCCACATCCCAAGCAATATTTCTATACTAAATTAATCAAATACAATGCTTCTTACTTTTTCCTCTTTTATAGAGCTAACACTTTATTTACATCCTACATTGGCTAGATTCTCAGCCAAAACCACGTCTGTTCTTTAGCAAAACTACAGTTTTATTGTTGTTGTTTTGTTTCATTTTTGACATGGGTTCTCACTCTGTCATGCAGGCTGAAGTGCAGTGGTGCACTCTAGGCTCATTATAACCTCTGCCTCCCAGACTTAAGGGATCTTCCCATCTAGCTTCCCAAGTAGCTGGGACCACAGATATGGACACCATGCCTGGCTAATTTTTAAATTTTTTTTTCGGTACAGATGGGGTTTCCCTATGCTGCTGAGGCTGGTCTGGAAATTGAGCTTAAGCAAGCCACCCGCCTTGACCTCCAAAAGTGCTAGGATTAAAGGTATGAGCCACCACACCCAGCCAGCTGTAGTTTTATTTGCTACCATATCTATTTTTGCTGAGAACAGAAAAAGAAAAAGTAAAGTAAATCTTCTCAAGATAAAATATTTGAATGAGAGCCAGCTTCATTTATATTTTCTCAGAACCATATTTTTTTACATTTCATTGTCTTCACACTAATAAAATATATAAGTATTCAGCAAATAGATGCTTTATTTTATGTCTTAGTACTGAGTTTCTAATTTTATTTGTGGGCTTTGGAAATTAGTTATTTTAATCAAACTAATGAAGTAGGTAAAAGACATAGTTTCTTTGAACAAGTTTCAAAATCTCATTATACGAAGTTTTACTTCCGACGTATAATCAGTTAATTTAAGATATTCAATAGCTGATGAAACCATTTCTTTAAATGTAAAAACATCCCATAATGCATCAGAATATTGTTTAAAAATAAAGTGTAAAATTATCTTGGTTCAAGAACTGTAAGTGATTCAAAATTTGTATTCATTTAAAAAATGCACCTGGGTTTATACATACCATTTTTAAAAATCACTCATTCCCACTTAACATAACTGCCAAATGCTTCTACATCAAAGTTGCCAAATACGAATTTTCAGTGTTTTACCTCTACTTAACATTTTGTCCTTATAGAAAGATTTATACCTCTAATAGAATGTATGAAAAGAAAAGGAAAAAAAAAGCTAAAGCTATTAAATTAAAAAATGTGAATAATAAATAGAAACATCTAACACCTATCATGTTGAATTGTACTATGTGCATATGTATTGATTAAAATAGTTTGGTGAGATATATTGAGGCAATAAAAAGGAAGTAATGTTTTTTTTTTTTTTTTTTTGAGAGAAAGAAGTAGAATAAAAGAGAAAAAAGAAAGAAAAAGAGGGAGAGAGAACGAAAATCTTGCTCTATTGCTCAGGATTTCATTTAAATCTGTAAAATGCTTATGCAATTACTAAAAAG